>QRDG01000414.1:2321280-2400874 GCA_012064385.1 Puccinellia tenuiflora
CCCAGTCAGCGGAATCTTTTCCGTTTATTCGATTTAAAATTACAGGAAACCATTAAAACTTGCAAAATTCATATCTCTTCAACCGTAACTCTGAAAATTAAGTGTAATATACCGAAATTCGTAGAAAAAATAATGCCTACCCAGATCTAAAATAATATTCAGCTTTCATCAAAGTTTTATGTACTGTAATTTCTAAATCTTGTTAATTGGTATTTTGTTAATAACTTTTATCTATAGATCTAATTAAAATATTTCCTTCGGCAAAAATTCTCAATATTAAATATTCTATTCAGAGAACATTAAACCTAATTATTGAACTAAGTTTTGATTTAATAGTTGTAATCCAAGTTCAATCTTTTAAATCGACTTCAACTTGTTCTATAATTGTCTTGTCGCATTAAAAAAATATTTCTCATGCATCATATAACCAGAGAACTAAAGTTAATGTTTTGTGCCAATTAACATGTCATGCATGCATATGTGTGTGTTTGCTTTGTTTCTTATGGTTGTGAACGTGTAATCGTGTAGAGAACGACGATTGTAACTGTTGCTGCAACTGTGAGGATTGTGTGAACCCCTACGAGGATTAAGGCAAGTGATGCAACCATACCTCCTATTATTTTCCTACTATGCATCTAGTCTTATTTTTGTAGATATGCATGAGTAGGAGTTGAATTGTATGCTATGCTAATAGGTGACTCACTAAACCCCAAGTGAGTTACCATATGTATCCTTGTAGGATAGTTCCACCATGAAACCACCGTTAAAGTTTGCTTAGTTGCTTAGACGTGGTTATGGGATCACATTATTGAGAATGAAGTTGTATTCATAGTTATTCTTTTGCAAATCTAATAAAACAACATTAATTTAATTTGATATCTGGGTGGTAATGGTCGGTTACTGGTGGGAAATAGTTGAGTGGCTGCTCGGGTCCGTAGTATCCGAGTAGGTGCACTTGTGAACGGCCACCCAGGTTCCTGAGAATAAATGTGGAGTCTTTGTTTAGTAGCTTACGAGTACAGCCGTAGGTCAACAATGATATGGGCGTTGACTTAACCAAGTAAGTTGTGGTTCTTGTACCTACCGTGACCAGCAGATGTAGCGTAGTAGGTTGGATAGGGTGCGGGGAGGACTCAAGGATCGCTTCCCAAAGGTTTCGGTGTGTTTCTCTCCAACTGCGATACAAATTGGGTGTCGTGGTAAATGGGGTTAAATGCATTCTACGGGTAAAGTGTACAACACTCTCGAGAGTTTTAAATCTAAGTACTTAGCCGTGTCCCCGGTTACGGACAATTTGAGCCAGCTAGACTAGATCCTACAAGAGTTCTCATTCATTCAATTTCCGTAATTAAAATTTGATGGGTGAACCAAAGGGTAGGAGCACTGGTTTCTATCAGTGTCCAATGATTGTTTATCTTTGTTGTAAAATTGTTTAACAAATTGATAGGATAAATTGCTTTTATGCAAAGAGCCTTCAAGTCCACCTAGCCCAAATTGCATATAGTAGCTAGGTAGACTAGGGTTCAATTAATAACTTGCTCACTTGCCAGTACAAATCCCAATGTACTGACCGTATTCGCGAACGGCTGCAATTGCACTATTGCAGGTACGATTTTACGTAGGTCTTGAAGCTACACCCGGCACGTACGCCTGTGGCACGAGTTGTTTGGAGCTTCATTATCGTTTATTTTCCGCTGTGTGCTTTTATTCAATAAAGATATTTTGTGCTAGCGTCATGCTATGCAAAGATGTAAGGATTCTTTATATTCTGGATCATTTCGATGTAGTAAAGACGCATTGTGCTTTGATATTTCATTTGTAATGAGTGTGCTAGCGAGTCGATCCGGGACTAGCACTATACTCATAGACGAGGTCCATTTTATTGGGTCGAGTCGCTACAGATGGTATCAGAGCCTTGTGTTGGCTGTAGGATCGAGACCTAGGTTTGGAATAGGAAGCCATAGGTTTTAAAAATCTACTTTACCTTCCATCTTTAAATTCTTCGCTTTCTTCTAATATTCTTCCCAGTTCTAATCCCTTGCTTATCTCCTTTTATAGATGGACGTGACCATGATAGAGTACATCGAGGAGGGCTCTGACGAGATTTTCTCGAGGGAGCTAGCAAAGTTGTGCAAGGAACTACACCTGATGCTGCCCGTTCTGGAAGGAAGGATGGTACCATGCAACATCCCAGGCATAGAGCGTTGTGAAGTGACAACCATCATCACCAATAGGGAAGGAGGTGAGACAAGTACGGCAATCTACACCAAGACCTACCCGGACTGGATGATAGGAGTGAGGATGGCGAAGAAGCATGCGCTTGCCCGCTTGTGTTACAACTTCTACAACGAGCTACCGGAAGACTCAATTTTCCGCGACATCGGAAAGCGCAATGAAGATGGAGACGTCGAAGGGCCCCTTGATGAAGAGAACATGCCCGAGGTCGTCAACCACTTGGAGAACCTGGAAGCGTACACGGTCGACCTCGAGAACTATTTGGCTGATGAGATGGAGGAGTGTGAGCAAGCCAAGGCCACGGCTTACCACCAAGGACAGCATATCGCCGAGCTAGAAGCGGAAGTGGAGGCACTGAAGGCAGAAGTGGAGCAACTGAAGGATGGCATCACCGACAACCACATGGAGCTGTGTGATCAAGATAGCATCATCGACAACCTGAAGAAGAGGGTAGCGGAGCTCGAAGCGCCACCACCACCACCGCCACTGATAGATGAAGAAGAGGAGAGTGAGGAAGAAGACCCCGAGGAACGAGTACCACACCACTCGGGAGATGAAGTGGAGAACCCTGAAGACGAGGTGATCGTAGAGGACGTAGATGAGGATGAGGATACCACAGACGACGAGGACTACACTCCAGTCAAGAAGCGCGCGAGGAACTAGTTAGATGAGACCACCATATAGACTTCGTTAGGGAATCGTTTTAGCGTGTTAGGAGTTGAACATACCGAAACATGTGGTATGCCAACATTAGTTGAGAGCTTTCCTTTGTTTTCTCAAGTTTGAATTTATTATTTTTGCAGGTTTTTAGACCCTATTTTGGAAAAGTAATTTAAAGTGTTTGGTTTGATTATTGGATGCTTGCTAAGTGTTGCTTGATCATAATAGGTATGGGTAGCTATTTCCCTAGTCCTATCTATCTAAAAATTGTCTTTTCCCAACCTTAGATGCCTCCCCGTCGCAACCCCGAGAACAACAACACCGGGAACAACGACATGCAGCAAGTGATGACTCAGCTCATGCAAGTGATGACGCAGTTCATAGCCGCCAATGCTAACAATAACAACAACCCACCGCCACCACCACCTCCACCGCCTCAGGTGGATATGCTCACTAGGTTCTTGAGGTTGAGGCCTGAGAAGTTCTCCAGCGCACCTGAACCAATGGCAGCACTTGATTGGCTGCGCTCTGTGAACAAGGACTTAGTAACTGTGGGGTGCAATGAGGCTGAGAAAGTGAGGTTTGCAGCCCATTTGCTTGAAGGACCAGCTGCATCATGGTGGGACAACTTTCAGATCACTCACCCAATAGACACTGTCACTTGGGCAATGTTTGAAGAAGGATTTCGCAATGCTCATGTCTCATCAGGCATTGTGAGTCTGAAAAGGAGGGAGTTCCGTAATCTGCGACAGGGCAACCGCTCTGTAAAGGAGTACATTGATGAGTTTGGGAATTTAGCCCGCTATGCACCAGAAGATGTGGACACTGATCTCAAGAGGCGTGAGAGATTCCTCGATGGGCTGAACGATGAGCTGGCTGTCCAACTGTCGGTAGTTCACATTCCAAACTACCAGGCACTCATCGACAAAGCTATCATTCTTGAGGGCAAGCAGAAGCAGGCTGAAAATCGCAAGAGGAAGTACAACCATGGTGGCCACAGTTCAGGACCCCATCAGAAGGTTCGTTATGATGATCATGGAGGATCCAACCATAACAAGCATGGGGGCAATAACCATCGTGGAGGAAATGGACACCAGCACAATGGAGGGAATGGCCACAATCATAATGGTCACAGGGGCAACAATCACCACAATGGGGGCAATGGACGCAACCACAACCCGGCACACAAGAAGGACCTCAGTCAGGTGCAGTGCTACAGATGCAAGAAGATGGGGCATTACTCAAACGATTGCACTGAGAAGAAACCTGAAGAAGGAGCCAAGCCAAACCCATTCCAGAAGGCAACTGCAAACCATGTGAACGTGGAGGAAGTCTATGACGAACCAGACCTGGTGATGGGTAAGCTCTTGATCAATTCATGCACCGCCCTTGTTCTTTTTGATACTGGTGCATCGCATTCATTCATATCAAGGGTATTTGTGGATAGAAATAAGTTACCTACCAGGAGCCTTAATAGATCACTTAAAGTAAGTTCTCCAGGAGGAGAGATGATAGCAAACACTTGGTGTCGTTATTTAACCTTAGCGATTGGATCATATGAGTTTCCCACAGAACTCATCGTCCTAAATTCGCAAGGAATAGATGTAATACTAGGCATGGATTGGATGTCTAAGTATGAGGGACAGATCAACTGCGCTCAAAGGGCCATCACACTCACTACCCCCAGAGAACAAGAGGATTAGATACAAGTCTGAACTGAATCTCGGAGAGGTCAAGTTAAATTCTCTTAAGGGGGTTAGCATAGAGGATGTGCGTATAGTGAGAGAATACCCGGACGTGTTTCCGGAGGAGTTACCAGGTATGCCACCTGATAGGGATATCGAGTTCATCATCGACTTGATACCGGGAGCAGGACCTATAGCCAAGAGGCCTTACAAGATGGATGTTGACGAGCTGAAGGAACTGAAGAAACAACTCAAGGAGCAGTTGGACAAGGGATTTATTCAGCGTAGTTCATCACCTTGGGGTGCACCTGTTTTGTGGGTAGAGAAGAAGGACAGAACTCAACGTTTAGTGATGGATTATCGTTCACTTAATGAGGTGACGATAAAGAACAAGTACCCACTCCCCAACATCAACGACTTGTTTGACCAGTTGAAGGGAGCTTGTGTATTCTCCAAGATCGATCTTCGATCGGGGTACCACCAGCTGAAGATTAGGAAGGAGGATATCCCTAAGACCGCTTTCACTACAAGGTATGGTCTATATGAGTACACGGTTATGTCTTTTGGACTAACCAATGCGTCGGCATACTTCATGACCATGATGAACAATGTCTTCATGGAGTTCTTGGATAAGTTTGTAGTGGTATTCATCGATGACATCCTTGTGTACTCCAAGAATGAAGAGGAGCATGAAGGACACTTGCGCCAGATATTGGAGAAGCTTAGGGAACACAAGTTATATGCTAAATTTAGCAAGTGTGAGTTCTGGCTAAACACTGTGGGATTCCTAGGACACATAGTATCAGCGGAAGGCATTGCAGTGGATCCAGCCAAGGTGTCAGCTGTGACCGAATGGGAGTCACCAAAGTCAGCAAAGGATATCCGGAGTTTCCTAGGACTGGCGGGATACTATCGGAGGTTCATTGAGAACTTCTCCAAGATTGCAAAACCAATGACGGAGTTGCTAAAGAAGGAGAAGAAATTTGCTTGGACCAAGGAGTGCGAAGATAGTTTCCAAGAGTTGAAGCAACGATTAGTGACAGCACCAGTTCTGTGTCTGCCGGATCTTCAGAAGGATTTCCAAGTTTATTGTGATGCTTCCTGCCAAGGACTTGGAAGTGTGTTGATGCAGGACGGAAGGGTAGTATCCTACGCATCAAGGCAACTCAAAAATCATGAAAGAAATTATCCCACTCATGATTTAGAGCTTGCATCGGTCGTCCATGCACTCAAAACATGGAGACATTACCTCATGGGCAAGCATTGTGAGGTGTTCACTGATCACAAGAGCTTGAAATATATTTTTACTCAGAAGGAATTGAACATGAGGCAAAGGAGATGGTTAGAGTTGATAAAGGATTACGACATGAATCTCCAATACCACCCCGGGAAGGCCAACGTTGTAGCAGATGCATTAAGCCGTAAGGTGTATGCAAATGGGATTTCAACAGGAGAATTACCACCAGATCTGTGTGAGCAATTTAAGCGTCTCAGATTGGAGTTAGTGCCTGAGGGATATGTGGCAACATTGGAGGTAGAACCAGTTCTAGTAAACAGAATTAGAGAGGCCCAGAATGGAGACGAGGGAATAGCAAAAATAAAAGGGAGTATGAAAGAAGGCAAAGCTGAAGAATTCCAGGAAGATGAGCAAGGAACAATATGGTTTGGGGACCGTATTTGTGTGCCAAAGGATCCGGAAATTAGGAAGCTGATATTTCAGGAGGCACATGATTCACCATACTCCATCCATCCAGGCAACACAAAGATGTATATGGATCTGAAGGAGAGGTTCTGGTGGCCCAATATGAAGCGGGATATCGCCGAGTATATCGCTAAATGTGATGTGTGTAGCAGGGTGAAGGCCGAGCACCAGAAGCCAGCAGGGATGCTACAACCCTTGCCGATACCCGACTGGAAGTGGGACAAGATTGGTATGGATTTTATCACAGGATTACCAAGGACTAAATCAGGTTATGATTCTATTTGGGTAGTGGTCGATCATTTGACCAAGGTCGCACATTTCATACCAGTGAAGACCACCTACACCAGCGCCAAGCTAGCCCAGCTCTACATGAGCAGGATTGTCAGTTTGCACGGAGTTCCCAAGGGAATTGTGTCGGATAGGGGAACACAGTTCACTTCTCACTTTTGGCGTCAGCTACATGAGTCGTTGGGAACTAGATTGGAGTTCAGTACAGCCTTTCATCCACAGACAGATGGACAGACTGAGAGAGTCAATCAGATACTAGAAGATATGCTGAGAGCTTGTGCTCTAGACTATGGATCAAGTTGGGATGAGAACCTACCCTATGCCGAGTTCTCATACAACAATGGTTATCAAGCTAGCACGGGAATGTCACCATTTGAGGCACTATATGGTAGAAAGTGCAGGACCCCACTACTGTGGAGTGGAGTAGGAGAGCGTAGTCTCTTTGGTCCGGACATTATCAAGGATGCTGAGGAGAAAGTCAGATTAATTCGAGATAGACTAAAGATAGCACAATCAAGGCAGAAGAGCTATGCAGATTCGAAGCGTAGAGAGATCACGTACGAGGTTGGAGATAGAGCGTATCTTCGCGTTTCACCACTACGCGGTGTTAAGCGCTTTGGCATCAAAGGGAAGCTAGCACCGAGGTTTATTGGACCCTACAAGATTCTGGCACGAAAAGGAGAAGTAGCTTATCAGCTAGAGCTACCAGAGGTCTTGTCCAATGTACACAATGTGTTCCATGTGTCCCAGCTGAAGAAGTGTCACCCAGAGATGGCAGATACACCATTGAGGGATACAGTACCGCTCGAGGAGGTCCAATTGGAGAGTGATCTCACATATGAGGAGAAGCCAGTCAAGATTCTAGAGACAGCCGAAAGAATTACTCGCACCAAGACGATCAAGTTCTGCAAAGTCCAATGGAATCATCACACGGAAGAGGAAGCCACATGGGAGCGAGAAGATGACCTTCGAGAAGACCACCCTCACCTATTTGCTGACCAAACCGATTCTCGAGGACGAGAATCATCTTAAGGGGGTTAGTCTGTAACATCCCAATCTTTTATTTGGATGTTTTGCATTTAGAGCATGTGCATTTCATCATGGCATCATTTGAAAAATTTGCATTTGCTCGTTTGCTTCTTTTCCCAAAAGAAATAAATCTAAAACTCTATTTTGAATTAATGCAAATTCAACAAGCTAATTATATAGGCTTGGGGTTTTGTGAAAAAAATACCCTTTTACAATAAAATATGACAGAGGGGAATTTTACAAAATTTTCAAAAGTGGTTTGACTCAATTCTGAGTTCAAATTCCAAAGTTATAAAGAAAACAGTTTTCAGAAAAAGGAAAATAGAAAAGAACAAAAAAAAAATTGTTTCGGCAGAAGATGGGCCGCAGCCCAACTGCGGCGCGCGCATGCGCTGCCCGCTTAGCAGGCCGAACTCGGCCCAAGAGCCAGCCGGCCGGCCTTTTTCTTTTTCCCTCCCCGTTTCTTTTTTTTTCTGCCGGGTGGAGCCCACCTGTCATCTCCTAGATCGGGAGCGTGTCCAGGACGAACACGAGTTCGTTCCTTGTACCGAAACCGTCCGGGGAAATCTCCAAAATTCGTTCCGATTTCTGCCCCCTCGGCCACGAAACTTCGCCTATAAATACCCCACCCCGTCCTCCACCGAAGCCCTAAAAATATTTCGAGGTTAGACCCAAATCGATCTCGATTTCGAGATCAAATCTTCCGCCGCCGGCCACCACTACCGAGCTCGAAAAGGTGAGCGCCGCCGTCGCCTCGGACCACCCCGTCCTCTATAATCATGTCTCTCATCACCCCCTCCCTTTACCGCATCTTCCTAACCCCTCCTTTTTGCAAACGGTGGACCGTAGCCCACGGAATCATCGCCGGAGCACCGCCGGAGTCCGAGCTCGGGAAGCTTTCGCCACCGCCATTCGGGACCACGAGAGCCGCCGCCGAGGACACCATCGACATCACCATGACCTCCGCTGCCGTTTGGACACCTCCGCCGAGCTTGAAGACCGCCGGAGCGCCGCCAGCCACGACGCCCGAGCCGCCGTCGTCGCCGTCCGTCGCCAAGGTGAGCACGACCGCGTCCTCGACCTCGCACACGATCCTGTCCGTCGGATCGCGATCCGGCGATCCAGATCGGTTCACTTAAGTGAACCGGTACGGACCAACCAGATCGCGCCGCGTCAGCGCCGACGTGGTAGCCTCGTCAGCGCCGCGTCAGCCCTAGCCCAGTCAGCGGAATCTTTTCCGTTTATTCGATTTAAAATTACAGGAAACCATTAAAACTTGCAAAATTCATATCTCTTCAACCGTAACTCTGAAAATTAAGTGTAATATACCGAAATTCATAGAAAAATAATGCCTACCCAGATCTAAAATAATATTCAGCTTTCATCAAAGTTTTATGTACTGTAATTTCTAAATCTTGTTAATTGGTATTTTGTTAATAACTTTTTATCTATAGATCTAATTAAAATATTTCCTTCGGCAAAAATTCTCAATATTAAATATTCTATTCAGAGAACATTAAACCTAATTATTTGAACTAAGTTTTGATTTAATAGTTGTAAATCCAAGTTCAATCTTTTAAATCGACTTCAACTTGTTCTATAATTGTCTTGTCGCATTAAAAAAATATTTCTCATGCATCATATAAACCAGAGAACTAAAGTTAATGTTTTGTGCCCAATTAACATGTCATGCATGCATATGTGTGTGTTTGCTTTGTTTCTTATGGTTGTGAACGTGTAATCGTGTAGAGAACGACGATTGTAACTGTTGCTGCAACTGTGAGGATTGTGTGAACCCCTACGAGGATTAAGGCAAGTGATGCAACCATACCTCCTATTATTTTCCTACTATGCATCTAGTCTTATTTTTGTAGATATGCATGAGTAGGAGTTGAATTGTATGCTATGCTATTAGGTGATTCACTAAACCCCAAGTGAGTTACCATATGTATCCTTGTAGGATAGTTCCACCATGAAACCACCGTTAAAAGTTTGCTTAGTTGCTTAGACGAGGTTATGGGATCACATTATTGAGAATGAAGTTGTATTCATAGTTATTCTTTTGCAAATCTAATAAAACAACATTAATTTAATTTGATATCTGGGTGGTAATTGGTCGGTACTGGTGGGAAATAGTTGAGTGGCTGCTCGGGTCCGTAGTATCCGAGTAGGTGCACTTGTGAACGGCCACCCAGGTTCCTGAGAATAAATGTGGAGTCTTTGTTTAGTAGCTTACGAGTACAGCCGTAGGTCAACAATGATATGGGCGTTGACTTAACCAAGTAAGTTGTGGTTCTTGTACCTACCGTGACCAGCAGATGTAGCGTAGTAGGTTGGATAGGGTGCGGGGAGGACTCAAGGATCGCTTCCCAAAGGTTTCGGTGTGTTTCTCTCCCAACTGCGATACAAATTGGGTGTCGTGGTAAATGGGGTTAAATGCATTCTACGGGTAAAGTGTACAACACTCTCGAGAGTTTTAAATCTAAGTACTTAGCCGTGTCCCCGGTTACGGACAATTTGAGCCAGCTAGACTAGATCCTACAAGAGTTCTCATTCATTCCAATTTCCGTAATTAAAATTTGATGGGTGAACCAAAGGGTAGGAGCACTGGTTTCTATCAGTGTCCAATGATTGTTTATCTTTGTTGTAAAATTGTTTAACAAATTGATAGGATAAAATTGCTTTTATGCAAAGAGCCTTCAAGTCCACCTAGCCCAAATTGCATATAGTAGCTAGGTAGACTAGGGTTCAATTAATAACTTGCTCACTTGCCAGTACAAATCCCAATGTACTGACCGTATTCGCGAACGGCTGCAATTGCACTATTGCAGGTACGATTTTACGTAGGTCTTGAAGCTACACCCGGCACGTACGCCTGTGGCACGAGTTGTTTGGAGCTTCATTATCGTTTATTTTCCGCTGTGTGCTTTTATTCAATAAAGATATTTTGTGCTAGCGTCATGCTATGCAAAGATGTAAGGATTCTTTATATTCTGGATCATTTCGATGTAGTAAAGACGCATTGTGCTTTGATATTTCATTTGTAATGAGTGTGCTAGCGAGTCGATCCGGGACTAGCACTATACTCATAGACGAGGTCCATTTTATTGGGTCGAGTCGCTACAGATCTGGTCTGGACGGTACAGATTGGATCACTTAAGTGAACCGGTACCGGCCTACCAGATGGCGCCGCGTGGCGGTCCAGTCAGCGCCTGTGTCAGCGCGCAGTCAGCGCCCAGTCAGCGAGTCTTTAATTCGTTCTAAAATTCCAGAAATTGGTTAAACTTTTAAATTCAATAGTAAATCAACCGTAAGTCCGATTTTAACGTTTAATATACCAAACGAATTAGAAAAATCAGGTCTTTCCAGATCTGTAATAAAATTTAATTTTAATAAATTTTTATTTTCGGTATTTTCAAATCTTGTTAATTGGTATTTTAATCTCTGTAAATTATTTTTGGATAAATATTTTTGTTTCGGTTAAGTTAAATAAATATTAATCCGAAATAATTTTATCAAGTTTAGTTGAGAAAGTTTTTATTGGAAATTAAATTAATCTTGATTAGTCTTTATTTAGGCCACAACATTAATTCTAATCTTTTAAATTGCATCAAACTTTTCCACATGCATCATATAGTTTCAGAGAACAAATAATACTCCTCTGTAATTTAACATTGACATGCATCCATGTGGTTATTGTTTGATGTATTCTTATTGTTGTGAACGTGTAATCGTGTAGAGAACGACGCTTGCGACTGTTGCTGCAACTGTGAGGATTGTGTGAACACCTACGAAGATTAAGGCAAGTGATGCAATCATATGACCTATTATTTTTCCTACGCATTTAGTACTATTTTTCGTAGTAATGCATGTGTAGGAGTTGTTTGTATGCTAAGCCAGGTGATTCACTAACACCCAAGTGGATTACCATATCTATCCTTGTAGAATAGACTATCCTGAAACCATCATTATAATTGCTTAGTTACTTAGACGTGGTTTGGGATCAGAAGTTATGGAAGTTGTTGTATTCGTAGTTGTGTTTTGCAAATCTAATAAAACAACTTGATGTCTGGGTGGTATTGGTATGTCTTGGTGGAAAATAGTTGAGTGGCTGCTCGGGTCCGTAGTATCTGAGTAGGTGCACTTGTGAACGGCCACCCAGGTTCCCGAGAATTATTGTGGAGTCATGTTTAGTAGCTTACGAGTACAACCACATGTTGATATAGTATGGGCTTCGTCTTGACTAACTAAGTAGTAGGCACTCGGGTCCTCGTAGCCAGAGATGTAGCGTAGTAGGTTTGGTACGGTGCGGAGGATGGCTTGAGGGTCTACGACCCAACGGTCTCGGTTTAGCTTTCTCCCAACCTATATACAAATTGAGAGTTTAGGTAAATGGGGTTAGATAGACCATGTGGGTAAAGTGTACAACACTCTCGAGAGTTTAACCTAAGTACTTAGCCGTGTCCCCGGTTACGGACAACTTGAGCCAACTAGACTAGATCGTACAAGAGTTCTCATTCATTCCAATTTCAGTAAATAAAATTTGATGGGTGAACCAAGGGATAGGAGCACTGGTTTCTATCAGTGTCCAATGATTGTTTTCCTTTGTTGAAAAATTGTTTGCCAAATTGATAGGTTAAAATTGCTTTTTATGCAAAGAGCCTTCAAGTCCACCTAGCCCAAAATTGCATGTAGTAGCTAGGAAGACTAGTGTTTATTAATTCCATGCACACTTGCCAGTACAATTCAAATTATACTGACCGTATTCGCGAACGGCTGCAATTGCACTATTGCAGGTACGATATTACGTAGGTCTTGGAGCTACACCCAGCATGTTCGCCTGTGGCACGAGTTGATTGGAGCTTCATTATCGTTTACCTTCCGCTGTGTGCTTTTATTTCAATAAAGTTATTTTGTGCTAGCGTCAATGCTATGCAAAGATGTAAGGATTCTTGATATTCTGGATCATTTCGTTGTAATAAAGACGCATTGTGCTCTGTTATTTCATTTGTAATGAGTGTGCTAGCAAGTCGATCCGGGTCTAGCACTATACTCATAGACGAGATCCATATTATTGGGTCGAGTCGCTATAACTAGGGAGCGTAGGGTCTCGGAGTTTAAGGCAGTGGTTAGGTTTTTATCTTAATTACTTTCTTGTAGTTGCGGATGCTTGCAAGGGGTTTAATTACAAGTATGTATTTGTCCAAGTAAGGGCGGTGCATTAGCATAGGTCCACCCACACAGCACTTTATCAAAACATTGAAGGTTAATCACCGGCGTGCAATGAAACTAGCTAGGCAGAAACTCCCATGTGTCCTCGAGAACGTTTTAATCTTCATAAGTAACACAACCGGCCTGTCCTTTGAGCTTAAAAGGATTGGGCTATTTGCTGCAATTATCGTAGCACTTTTTTATCTACTTGTTCTTCATTTGTTCTTTAAATCTAAAATCCAAAAACATTTCTCTTTTAGTTCTTGCAGTGAAACCTTGCTGAAAACTACTTGTCAACACCTTCTGCTCCTCGTTGGGTTCGACACTCTTACTTATCGAAAGGACTACGATAGATCCCCTATACTTGTGGGTCATCAAGACTCTTTTCTGGCACCGTTACCAGGGAGTGTAGCGCTATTGGTAAGTGTAAGAGGTAAGGAACTCTTTTATTGTAAGTGCTGTTTTTATTTTTGCTTGTTACTTTGCTTCGTTATGGAGCACTCTTCACTTAATATGCTGTTTGGGAGTGACTCTGCCACCACACCTGTAGTGGATAAGAGTCCTCCGCTCTCTGAAATTGATCCATTTAAAATACCCAAACGAATTATTGATCATGTTATGAGTAACCGTTATGCAGGGGATGGAACCATCCATCCAGGTTATCATTTGCTTTATATTAAAGATCTGTGTGAGCTATTTAAGATTGCAGGTATGTCAAAAGAGGTAATCATGAGGAAATTATTCTCAATATCACTAAAGGATAAAGCTATGGATTGGTATATGCTTCTAGATAATTCTCACTTGATGGATTGGAAAGAGCTTATGTCTCTCTTTTATTCTAAATTTTATCCTCTTCATGAAATTCATCAAGATAGAAATTATATTTATAACTTCTGGCCACATCAAGGAGAAAGCATCGCTCAAGCTTGGGGGAGGTTGAAATCTTTAATGCTTAAATGCCCCAATCATAAGCTTCCTAATGATATAATTGTTAACAATTTTTATGCGAGGCTACCTCGCTATGATAAGGATATGCTTGCTGCTTCTTCTCTTGGATACTTTACAAACAAAGAAGTTAATGCTAAATGGTATTTAATTGAAAGGATTTATCGCAATGCGGAAGATTGGGAGATCGACAAAGGTAAAGAATCAGGTATAAATTATGAGTATGACTGCATTAAATCTTTCATGGAAACTGAATGTTTTAATATGCTTAGTACTAAGTTTGGGCTCGATTCTCAAATTGTTGTTGATCTTTGAATGAACAACTTGAAATTGCCTCTCTAGTAGCTTTGGTTAAAGATCTTGTAACTGGGAACATCGATGGAATTTCTATTTATTTTTGTGAAGCTGCTACTAACATTGTTAGACAGGATAAAAGTGCAAAAGTTGTTGGTACTCCTGTTGTCTCTGTCAAGATAGGTGATCATTTCTGTAACAGCCCAGATTTGGTACCCTAAAATATGGGCCAAATTTTCACTTTTTGCTTTGCATTGCATCATGGCATACATATTTAATTTGCTAAATTAAATATTATGAACAATGGAAAACATTAAAAGGAAGCAAACCCTTCCCAAAATTCCAAACCAAGTGCAATTGCTCCATCTGGCAAAACCACATTGTTTTGAACTTCCAAATTGTCCAGGAAGTTCCAAGAATATATTTGTTTAAATCTTTGTCAAAGACAATGGCTTGTTAAGCAAAGTAATAAATATTTGGAATTCAAAATTGGTTTAAACAAATTGTGAATTTTGACTCCAAGCTCAACTTCTCAAAATTCAAAATAAAATTATGGGAGCTTCATTATAATATTAGGAGCCTCCATAAATATTTTCATAGTTTATGGAATTCCTTAATTATTCCAAGTCAATAAGGTTTGGAAATTATTAAAATTGCCATATTCAAACCCTATGAACAATTGGTGTTCCAAACTTTTTATTTTGCAACACAAATTTTTGTGGAGTCTCTATATGTTATGGGGAGCCTCCCTAAATAATTGCAAAATTTTACAAAATGTTAAAGGGCCTCATTTAAAATCCCTAATTGCTGCTGGTTTTAAAATGGGAAAACAGAAAAATGGAAAACTTTAAAAATCTGACATGAGGGCCCCCCCCGTCAGCCTCTCCCCTTCCCTCTTTCTTCCCTGTCGCCACATGAAGAACATGGCGCCAGTGCCACCATGCCGCCGTGTCGATCTCCTCTGCCTCCTCCTCGCTGCGGCCCCCCCTCCTGGTGGATAAGAAGTTGCTCCCGCGCCCTCTGCTCTCTCCCTCTTCCCTGCTTCCCCCTAGAACCCTAACCCGAAACCCTAACCGAGCTCTGCTGGCCGTCGCCATTCCCGCCTCCGGCCGCCGCACCGTGTCGCCATTCCCGGCCACCCCGGAGCTAGCCGTCGGCTCCATCTACTCCGCCGCATCCTCCTCTCCCTCCCGGCGCGTGGGATCGGGCCGGGGTCGCCTGGAACCGACGCCCGCGTCCACGACTCCCCGCATCGGCCGCGCCGCCGCCCGGGACGATTCCGGCGTCCCCTTCACTCCTCCGGCCCCGCCGTTCTCCCCTGCTTGCTCCTGGTGAGCTGCTGCTGCTCGTGTGCCTCTCTTCCCCCTCCCCTTTTCCCTCTGTGCCGCTTCTTCACCGTGCACCGCCGCAGTGCTCCGCCGCAGCCATGGTCGCCGGCCCTCCGGTGACCAATTGGTCCAATGCCACCGCCCCCTCTTCTCCACTCCACCTCCTCTATCTCCTAGTGCAGCTGTCCACTTCCAATTTCCACCCGAGGCGACAAATCGATGATCAACAAGCCGCTGCCTCCCTGATGACGTCATGCTTACATCACCTGTTCATGTTTTTTGTGAATTTCAGAAATTTACAGAAACTGGAATATGCAATATCTTTATTTTGGTATATCAGAAAAATGCAAATGAGCTATCAGAAAGTTTATATTTTCATAACCTGTTCAAATATGTCACTCCCACATGCAAATAAATTTCTGAATTTGAATTTAAATGTGAAATGCAAAATCACCTATTAGTTATTCAAATTTTGGAAATTAATATCTAGAGTTTTATATTTCAGAAAATTGCAAATAAAATGTTGAAATGCTCAGCTAGATAAACTCTACATGTTAGTGCCCTTATTTGAATTAATTGGTTAAATTAAATTGCCTGTCTTAATTAAATATAAAAAGGGTAGATTTAAATTATTATTTGGGAAATTCATAACAATATAAATATTGCTCCAAAAATTATAAATGAGATCTTAAAATGTTCAGGAAAACAACATTTAAATGTTAGTTCCATTTACATGCAATAATGAACATTTAAATTGCTGTTTAATTAAAATTATTAAAATGGCAGATTTAATTCCAATTTTAGAAAATCCATAACTTGAGTTTGGTTTACTCAAAAATTATGTTTAATAGCTCAAAATGTTCAGTAAGTAATGAACTACAAGTTTATATCTTTTTTTGAGGCTTGTAGATTTAATTTTGGTGCTGTTCTTAAAAATAAATGAAATGGCAGAATTAAATCAAATATTGGAAATGTCATAACTTGTTAAATATTAACTCAAAAATTGCAAATGATATACCAAAATGATCAGTGGATTAATATCTATCAAATAATGCCAATTTCATGCATGTAGAACCCATATTCAGTACTGGAAATTTTGGTTAATAATGCAATTCACTAAGTTAAATATGGAGTGTTGACCCGTTAATTGCTATATTTATTTTAGGGGTTCCATTTAACTTGTGGGACATGCCCAATATCTTTTCATTGCATAATATGACCATCTCATCATGATTGTGCATTGCACCTTTGTATTCATGTTATTTATTTCTTTTCCTGTATTGTTGCGTATCGGTAGATTCAGGAGTCGAGTTTCCACCACAATACCTCGACGATTAGCGCGACCAGTACTATCAGCAAGGCAAGAACTAACCTAACCTTCTTGGCATCTAGCATCCTATTGTTTTACAAACTTATTTTATCCACCAGAATATTGCATGTGATTCAAATGCCACTTTTGATCAAGTACTATAGTATCCTATGAATGCATGTTTATCCCCTGAACCATCACATGCTTTCCCCTCCTATGAACCCTAGGTTTGATGTGTTGGCCGGAGACAAAGATATAATTGTTAAATATATATGCTTTATATGCTTAGCTATGCTTAGCCATGCTTAGTTGAATGCTAGTTGTGTCCGTTGATTAATTCCATATTGATGATGTTGATGGAATGAGTCGGGCGTGGTGGATATATGTGATGCTTAATTAAATTGCTAAGAAGGATGGGATGAGTTGCCATCGGGGATGGTGGGTTGCCTGATTCTTGCCCCTAGGTGCGAGTTCTTATCGCTTGAATGAAGAACCGAGCGTGCTTCCATCGGTGGGGGTATGGGCTCCTTACTAACTGAATAACTTGTGCGGGCTTATCCAAGGGTCATCTAGTTTGCTATTTCCATTCGCCGTGTGTGTGAGCGGAAAAAGAAATGATGAGGATGGTGGTGTTTAGGACGTGGCGATGGGGCAGGGGCTGAGGCTGGGTAAACTTGCCCTGTGGCCACAGATGACTCTTGGATAGTCTCACGCGAGGTAAAGGTTTAACCGCGCCTGCTTGCCGGCCTTCCCCGGAAGAGGGCCAACTAGGTGAGCCGGACGGTACCAATGGGTAAATTAGTACACCCCTGCAGGGTTTAATCTTTTCGAAAAGCTGTGTCCACGGTTATGGACAAATCTTGGTGAGATAGGTGAGATCATAGAGAACATGAACCTTTAATCAAATGGCAGCTAGAGGCTGCATAATCAACGTGTGTTAAAAGGTTCATTTCCTCGAGGGAGATTCGAGGGAGTGCCTTGGTGGAGATAAGTGGAGTTGCTGAATACAGTAGGTTCCCCGTGAACCGAAGAGAAAAGTGTTACCCTCTTATCCCCTTATGAAAACCTTCTGATTAGACGATGCCATGAGTCCTAGTCTTCGGAAGGAAAAACTAGCTTTATGCAAAACAACCACTTATATAGCTTTGAAGCCTCCGTCAGCATCGTGCCTATATCGCCCTACTAATTCTTGCGAGTACGTTGTACTCAGCCTTGCTTTGTTGATTATTATTTGTTTCAGAGGAGGACGCCACCGAACTGGAAGGTGGGTTCTACGTTGACTTCGACGAGTAGTTTGGGGTTCCTAGGTGGCAGCTTGGGACGTCTTGGAACAGGCTGGCACGGGATGTTTATCTGTAGGCCTCTTAGGCCATACTTTGGATCTTGTTGTTTAGACAACTTTAATTTTGCTTCCGCTTGTTGTACTAATGGGTCAGTGACCTCTGATGTGTCATTTGCTATCTTTCTCAATTATATGAGTTGAACTATGATATCTTTGTGTCGTAGAGTCTGTGATGTGCCAGTTGTTCCGCAGTCTTGGTCTCTTTGTTATACGTGAAAGCGATGTCCGAGCTTATGGCATGATCGAGGTGTTGTGTGTCGATGATGTATTCCGAGCACGCCTGCCAATGTATTTTGGCCTGGGTTTTTTTAACCCCAGTAACCCTTGATTGTGTAGCATGACCGGTTGCACAACGTTTCACTGTATAGCTCTGGGGTCGGGGTGCTACAAGTTGGTATCAGAGCAGGACTGCCTGTAGGAAACCCGTTCTATTGGTCGATGTCAAGTCTAGTGTTCTGAAAACTATTTTAACCTTAAAAGGAGTTGTGAAAACCATCTTAGGATTCTTTTTACTCCTTATCCAACTCGCTCTATTCTGAGTTATCTTACCTCTATTTGATTTAACAGTTCTCCTGATCGTCGGCAAATTCAAATCTTTAGGATCACGGGGTTGGGTTCCATCTTTAGTTACTGGTTAACTTTGCTCGTCGGCCAATTCTAAAGCCCGAAGAACGGAAATGTTGCGGATCGTCAAGAAATTCCCTTGCTTTAGCCCAAGCTCTTGAACCGAAGGTCCCGGATTGTGCTAGGGCTCAGGTGTAATGATTTATGAGGGTTGTCACCCATGTGAGCATTATGCTATTCGTGAGTCCCAGTGCATGAAGCTGATCTTTAACCCAGGATCTTTTCCGTTGAACCCTGATGTTAATTGTCAAACCCTACTTTAGGTCGGCCATGTTTGAAGTTAATCTTTATTTTGGTGGTTGTAGTCGTAATTGGATTGCGGCAACAAAGCTCTTCCCTGTCACGAGTTATAGCTGGTTATTCTGTCATGAAACCATCTGGATCACGACAAGTTTGCTCTTAGCGAGTTTTCTATCAATGTTTGTGTTTGCCTCCAATAACCCTTGTTGGTAAAACCCTTTCAGCACGAGTTGTTGGAAGAGTGCCAACTTGTGCTTCTGCAACATCTTGGGATTTCTCCTGAGCATGTGTCTTACTCCTGAATTGCTGTCTGACCTTTATCCGTCAGTTGACAGTCAAGTGTTATCGTGCATTGGTGTGTTCCGATGCATGTTACCCTTGCGGTCCGTCAATACATTCCACGTCGGGATGTTAGGAGAAACAAACTCCCGTACCATGTCCATTCTCGGACCAGGTCAAAGTATTGTAATCCGCAGAATAAGATGCTTGTCTAGCTTTTGTTCTGTTCAACCTTGGAGTGTCACACTCTTTTATATCCAGAGGTCGTGCTTAGTCTCATGACGTACTTGATGAAGTGATGCTCTTACCCTTCCATATCCATCTACCTCCGAGCTACCCGGGCTCGAGATTGTTGAGGATGCATAGTGAGGTGGTAATCGGATATTCTTAGCAATTGATATTGCTTTGACATCCAAGGACTTTGATCGCACTCTAGCTCGTGATCTGGTGCTTGACGCTGTAGTCAAATCTTGAGAATTCTTTACCGCTCGTTAGCTGTTGTAACTCCTCCCTCGGACATGTCAAGTCTGCAATATCCGCATGCCTAACCGAATCTGAATCTCAAGCAGAAATGATGGTTGGTGTTCCTTAAGAGTATAACGTAGGCCTTGTGTAAATCCGGCAAGTTTGAGGTGGTGGTTGCCCTACTTAACTGGAAGGTCTATTATGATATCCTCTTGCCTTTCGTAAAATCAACCACTCTCCATGAGGATATTGTGCTACTTATTCTAGGAGTTGCCCTTATGGTCTCCTTGCAATCTTAAAGGTCCGACCTCTACTTGATGACCTATTGAAGGCTGTTTCGAAGCCTGATAGTGGTATCTAGAACATCGAGGAGAACATTGACATGGTGTTTCTAAACATGTCTCTCGGTCATTTCATCCTATCCTCTGCTCGACCTTTGTTTGGTCAAGTTGTTCCTAGTTTTCCTCAATGACTTATGGTCTTGTGCAAAGTTCGTATTTCCAACCCTTGGAGAAAATTTGTCTATCACCTCGAACTATCTTCTGACTTTCTCGTCGGCACGTCATGCTTGCTACCTTACTCTCTGCAACAAGGAAGATCAACGTGGGATCAAGAAGATCGTTAAAGTTGAGGGTTGTCATGTTTCCCTCCTCCCTCTTCCTACTCTAGGAATCTCGGGGCGAGATTCTTTTAAGGGGGATAGAATTGTAACAGCCCAGATTTGGTACCCTAAAATATGGGCCAAATTTTCACTTTTTGCTTTGCATTGCATCATGGCATACATATTTAAATTGCTAAATTAAATATTGTGAACAATGGAAAACATTAAAAGGAAGCAAACCCTTCCCAAAATTCCAAACCAAGTGCAATTGCTCCATCTGGCAAAACAACATTGTTTTGAACTTCCAAATTGTCCAGGAAGTTCCAAGAATATATTTGTTTAAATCTTTGTCAAAGACAATGGCTTGTTAAGCAAAGTAATAAATATTTGGAATTCAAAATTGGTTTAAACAAATTGTGAATTTTGACTCCAAGCTCAACTTCTCAACATTCAAAATAAAATTATGGGAGCTTCATTATAATATTAGGAGCCTCCATAAATATTTTCATAGTTTATGGAATTCCTTAATTATTCCAAGTCAATAAGGTTTGGAAATTATTAAAATTGCCATATTCAAACCCTATGAACAATTGGTGTTCCAAACTTTTTATTTTGCAACACAAATTTTTGTGGAGTCTCTATATGTTATGGGGAGCCTCCCTAAATAATTTCAAAATTTTACAAAATGTTAAAGGGCCTCATTTAAAATCCCTAATTGCTGCTGGTTTTAAAAGGGGAAAACAGAAAAATGGAAAAGTTTAAAAATCTGACATGAGGGCCCCCCCTGTCAGCCTCTCCCCTTCCCTCTTTCTTCCCTGTCGCCACAGGAAGAACATGGCGCCAGTGCCACCATGCCGCCGTGTCGATCTCCTCTACCTCCTCCTCACTGCGGCCCCCCCTCCTGGTGGATAAGAAGTTGCTCCCGCGCCCTCTGCTCTCTCCCTCTTCCCTGCTTCCCCCTGGAACCCTAACCCGAAACCCTAACCGAGCTCTGCTGGCCATCGCCATTCCCGCCTCCGGCCGCCGCACCGTGTCGCCATTCCCGGCCGCCCCGGAGCTAGCCGTCGGCTCCATCTACTCCGCCGCATCCTCCTCTCCCTCACGGCGCGTGGGATCGGGCCGGGGTCGCCTGGAACCGACGCCCGCGTCCACGACTCCCCGCATCGGCCGCACCACCGCCCGGGATGATTCTGGCGTCCCCTTCGCTCCTCCGGCCCCGCCGTTCTCCCCTGCTTGCTCCTGGTGAGCTGCTGCTGCTCGTGTGCCTCTCTTCCCCCTCCCCTTTTCCCTCTGTGCCGCTTCTTCACCGTGCACCGCCGCAGTGCTCCGCCACGGCCATGGTCGCCGGCCCTCCGGTGACCAATTGGTCCAATGCCGCCGCCCCCTCTTCTCCACTCCACCTCCTCTATCTCCTAGTGCCTCCCTGATGACGTCATGCTTACATCACCTATTAAGGTTTTTTGTGAATTTCAGAAATTTACAGAAACTGGAATATGCAATACCTTTATTTTGGTAGATCAAAAAATGCAAATGAGCGATCAGAAAGTTTATATTTTCATAACCTGTTCAAATATGTCACTCCCACATGCAAATAAATTTCTGAATTTGAATTTAAATGTGAAATGCAAAATCACCTATTAGTTATTCAAATTTTGGAAATTAATATCTAGAGTTTTATATTTCAGAAAATTGCAAATAAAATGTTGAAATGCTCAGCTAGATAAACTCTACATGTTAGTGCCCTTATTTGAATTAATTGGTTAAATTAAATTGCCTGTTTTAATTAAATATAAAAAGGGCAGATTTAAATTGTTATTTGGGAAATTCATAACAATATAAATATTGCTCCAAAAATTATAAATGAGATCTTAAAATGTTCAGGAAAACAACATCTAAATGTTAGTTCCATTTACATGCAATAATGAACATTTAAATTGCTGTTTAATTAAAATTATTAAAATGGCAGATTTAATTCCAATTTTAGAAAATCCATAAATTGAGTTTGGTTTACTCAAAAATTATGTTTAGTAGCTCAAAATGTTCAGTAAGTAATGAACTACAAGTTTATATCTTTTTTTGAGGCTTGTAGATTTAATTTTGGTGCTGTTCTTAAAAATAAATGAAATGGCAGAATTAAATCAAATATTGGAAATGTCATAACTTGTTAAATATTAACTAAAAAATTGCAAATGATATACCAAAATGATCAGTGGATTAATATCTATCAAATAATGCCAATTTCATGCATGTAGAACCCATATTCAGTACTGGACATTTTGGTTAATAATGCAATTCACTAAGTTAAATATGGAGTGTTGACCCGTTAATTGCTATATTTATTTTAGGGGTTCCATTTAACTTGTGGGACATGCCCAATATCTTTTCATTGCATAATATGACCATCTCATCAGGATTGTGCATTGCACCTTTGTATTCGTGTTATTTATTTCTTTTCCTGTATTGTTGTGTATCGGTAGATTCAGGAGTCGAGGTTCCACCACAATACCTCGACGATCAGCGCGACCAAAACTATCAGCAAGGGAAGAACTAACCTAACCTTCTTGGCATCTAGCATCCTATTGTTTTACAAACTTATTTTATCCACCAGAATATTGCATGCGATTCAAATGCCACTTTTGATCAAGTACTATAGTATCCTATGAATGCATGTTTATCCCCTGAACCATCACATGCTTTCCCCTCCTATGAACCCTAGGTTTGATGTGTTGGCCGGAGACAAAGATATAATTGTTGAATATATATGCTTTATATGCTTAGCTATGCTTAGCCATGCTTAGTCGAATGCTAGTTGTGTTCGTTGATTAATTCCATATTGATGATGTTGATGGAATGAGTCGGGCGTGGTGGATATATGTGATGCTTAATTAAATTGCTAAGAAGGCTAGGATGAGTTGTCATCGGGGATGGTGGGTTGCCTCATTCTTGCCCCTAGGTGCGAGTTCTTATCGCTTGAACCAAGAACCGAGCGTGCTTCCATCGGTGGAGGTATGGGCTCCTTACTAACTGAATAACTTGTGCAGGCGTATCCAAGGGTCCTCTAGTTTGCTATTTCCATTTGCCGTGTGTGTGAGCGGAAAAAGAAATGACGAGGATGGTGGTGTTTAGGACGTGGCGATGGGGCAGGGGCTGAGGCTGGGTAAACTTGCCCCGTGGCCACAAATGACTCTTGGATAGTCTCTCGCGAGGTAAAGGTTTAACCGTGCCTGCTTGCCGGCCTTCCCCGGAAGAGGGCCAACTAGGTGAGCTAGACGGTACCAATGGGTAAATTAGTACACCCCTGCAGGGTTTAATCTTTTCGAAAAGCCGTGTCCACGGTTATGGACAAATCTTGGTGAGATAGGTGAGATCATAGAGAACATGAACCTTTAATCAAATGGCAGCTAGAGGCTGCATAATCAACGTGTGTTAAAAGGTTCATTTCCTCGAGGGAGATTCGAGGGAGTGCCTTGGTGGGGATAAGTGGAGTTGCTGAATACAGTAGGTTCCCCATGAACCGAAGAGAAAAGTGTTACCCTCTTATCCCCTTATGAAAACCTTCTGATTAGACGATGCCATGAGTCCTAGTCTTCGGAAGGAAAAACTAGCTTTATGCAAAACAACCACTTATATAGCTTTGAAGCCTCCGTCAACATTGGGCCTATATCGCCCTACTAATTCTTGCGAGTACGTCATACTCAGCCTTGCTTTGTTGATTATTATTTGTTTCACAGGAGGACGCCACCGAACTAGAAGGTGGGTTCTACGTTGACTTCGACGAGTAGTCTGGGGTTCCCAGTTGGCAGCTTGGGACGTCTTGGAACAGGCTGGCACGGGATGTTTATCTGTAGGCCTCTTAGGCCATACTTTGGATCTTGTTGTTTAGACAACTTTAATTTTTCTTCCGCTTGTTGTACTGATGGGTCAGTGACCTCTGATGTGTCATTTGCTATCTTTCTCAATTATATGAGTTGAACTATGATATCTTTGTGTCGTAGAGTCTGTGATGTGCCAGTTGTTCCGCAGTCTTGGTCTCTTTGTTATACGTGAAAGCGATGTCCGAGCTTATGGCATGATCGAGGTGTTGTGTGCCGATGATGTATTCCGAGCACGCCTGCCAATGTGTTTTGGCCTGGGATTGGTAACCCCAGTAACCCTTGATTGTGTAGCATGACCGGTTGCACAACGTTTCACTGTATAGCTCTGGGGTCGGGGCGCTACAATTTTTATTATGGATTATGTGATATGGGTGCAAGTGCTATTCCTTATACACTTTATCAAGAAATAATGCGTGAAATTGCGCCATGTGAGCTTGAGGATATTGATTTGGAGATTAAATTGGCTAATAGAGATGTCATCCACCCGGTGGGAATTGTCAGAGACGTTGAAGTCTTATGTGGTAAGGTAAAATATCCAACTGATTTCCTTGTCTTGGGGTCGGTTAAAGATAAATTTTGTCCTATCATATTTGGTAGACCATTCTTAAATACTTGTAGTGTTGTTACAGATTTTAAGAAATAAAAGGTCTCTGTTCAATTCGCTGGAGAGCCGTATGAATTTAATTTTTCCAAATTTGCTAGACATCGTTATGATAAAGAATTACCTAATGAGGATCTTATTATTGAAAGAATTGCTTCTATTGTCGTGCCTCCTAATGATCCTTTGCAGCAATATATGGAGGAGCACGGGAATGATATGTTTATGCAGGAAAGAGAGGAAATTGATGAAGTCTTTTTTAGACAGCCGGCTATTCTAAAGCATGATCTACCTGTGGAGTCTCTGGGGACCCAGACACCTCCAAAGGGAGATCCTGTTTTTGAATTAAAAGCTCTCCCAGACACTCTCAAATATACATATTTGGATGAGAAGAAAATATATCCTGTTATTATCAATTCTAACCTTTCAGTGAAACATCAAGCTGCATTGGGATATACTCTTGATGATCTTCAAGGGATTTCTCCATCTATTTGTCAACATACAATTAATCTTGAGCCTGATGCGAAGCTCGTTGTTGATCATCAACGAAGATTGAATCCAAAGATGAAGGATGTGGTAAGAAATAAGATACTCAAGCTTCTCGATGCAGGTATAATCTATCCTATTGCTGATAGTAGATGGGTTAGTCATGTTCATTGTGTTCCCAAAAAGGGAGGTATGACTGTTGTTGCTAATGATAATAATGAACTCAATTCTCAAAGAACAGTTGTAGGGTATAGAATGTGCATTGATTATAGGAAACTTAATAAGGCTACACGAAAAGATCATTATCCTTTGCCTTTTATTGGTCAAATGCTTGAAAGACTGTCTAAGAATTCTCACTTTTGTTTTCTTGATGGTTATTCTAGTTTCTCTCAAATTGCTGTTAAATTTGAAGATCAAGAAAAAACTACTTTTACTTGTCCTTATGGAACTTATGCCTATAGACGTATGTGCGGTGACCCAGCACACCACTGCATGTTGTAGTGCGCAAGTCGTTGACATAACACTCACAGAAGGACTTATCTGTGAATATTACATCCCTCAGAGTAGTACAACAGAAACACAGCAGGTCCAAGGTAACACTATAGGATTACAACAGTATTCAATACAAAATCTTGAGATCCTCCTTTATTTAAAAGCAAGTCTCATACAAATGAAATCCAGAAAAGATCCAATTCGTAGCACTAAGCTGGAGATTAACTCTAGCTCTATACCTAATCCACTACTGCTGTTGTCACTGCCCTAATCTATTCCATCTAGAATATCTTTATCCCGGAATTATACTCGTCCTTCCAATAGACGTTGTCTCCTCCATTGACAGTGTGGCCTTTGCGTAAGCCACTGGTACTGCGGTCATTGCCCCTTCATTGCCGTGGTTGTTGTTATTCTTCCGTTGGTGAAGTAGCGGTCAACTCCTTCAAGCTCCACCAGGTCGACTTGATTCCTTGTGGAAGAACTCCTCTTCGTCGTGATGGATAACTAGCAACGTCCCTGATGGCTCCAAAAGTCTAAGCAGGGGGTCAAATAGGAAGGGGTGAGTAACAGCGTTACTCAGCAAGTTCAGAATATATAGAGATAAGGTGTTTCATGCACTAGCTACTGCCAAAACCTCAGGTCTTTGGCATAGATCCAAGTTTTTGTAAACATTTCTTCAAAGGATAGATTTTATTCTGAAAACTATGTCCCAGCCTCCACCGGTCTTGTGAATCCAAATGGGACTCCATTCCGGCCTCGATCTCGTAGTTCCATTCCGGGAACACGGTTGTGATATCACAAATTTGTTTGTTTGACTCTGCAGAGTTGCATTACTTTACCCAACAGTTGCCTGGCCTTATATATGCTCTCTTTACACTCCATGAGTGTTATAGCCAAGACTCAGGACATCCAGTCATGTGGAGCTTCTCCCAAATCAACACACATCCGCCCATTTGTGATGCGGTAGGGGAATCATGTTCCACGCATACCCAACACCCCTCCCGAGCTTCCCCACCAATTACCCCATCGGGTAGGAAGAGCACGCGCTTCCACGCTGTTGGCCGCCGCAACGACCCAACCCGGTGTAGGCCTGCCGAGGATATGCGGATGAGAAAAGAAGCCTCTGACTGACCCCGCCCATACAAAGTCCGTTGGTTGATGCTTTTACTACGACGAAAGGATCACTGGAACAGGGGTTATTAGTTCCTAAGGATATATACCTTCCCATACGATGGAACACCGTACCTATTCATCTTACCATTGTTCCACCGCCAACCAATAGTATATACCACATCATTCGAAAATACTTTTTCTTTTTGATGCAAGTGAAAGGAACGTATAAGTAGCTTTGCAAGTACTTTGATAAAAATACATCAAATGGTATGCAAGAATGAACTTGCCTAAGATAAAGGTGGCAATTCATGTCCTTCGGGGTTCTAGGGTTTGCGGTAAAACCCCGAGATCTGAAAATAGCAATGTAATCCTGGTAAGGACTACTGAAACACTGTCAAGATGCTATTATGCATAGATATGAGATGCATCGTAAAATCCCCAAAAATACCCAAGCTTGTAAGTGTAGGCTTTGTTTTATTAGATACTTTGATAACTGAAGTGATTTTAAGGGTTAGGGATTAATTAGTGTTTATAATTTGCGGGTTGGTTAAATTACCTTGAAATATTATGATATCTAGAATTAAGTGTTAACTACTTTTATTGAGGTAAAGAATTCAAGTAAGTATTTTTCTCTTTGCTAGAAAACAAGATTTGCAACTTTAAGTTATCAATCTTAATGCCTATAAGAAAACATTTTATTAACATCATGAAGTAATTATTTATTCAAATTTTTATTTACTTGACTAACTTTTCAAATATTATCAATACAAGAGTGAATGAATTTTAGATGAATTCTTCTTTGTGTGTTTTACCTAGGATGAGTTACAGGACAGTCATTTATAGTATGCAATAAAGTTCAAAATATATGCTTTGAGCTTATTACTCAAATTGTTTTTCTTTTTAGAAAAATAATTGTTTTTGGAAATAGTTCAATTCATTTCCACTTAAGGATCCTTGAATTTTTAAAGATAATTCAATTCATGTCCACTTAAGGATCTTTGAATTATTCACCTAAGAAAATATTTTCAAAACTTAATTTGGAATTAATTCAAATTATATCCACTTAAGGATCTTTGAATTGTTCACTCAAGAAAACCTTTCAATAAATGAAATAAAAATTATTTTGAAATCCTTATAAAATTTTGAGTTGAAAACATATTTTTAACTTATTTTTAGCTGATTTTTGTTCCTTTGGTTTAAGAATTAAAATTTATTTTAATTTGGTTAATTTTATTCGGTGGATTACCAAAATGCCCCTGGGCCTAATGGGTTGGACCCAACCCATTAACCTTGGGGTCAAGGTCTGGCTTGGTCAACTGACCGGTCCACTCTCTCCTCTCTAACCAGCTCTCTTTCTCTCTCGATCCCCTTCTGCTCTCTTCACCGTGCGAGTCGCCGTCACCCACGGCTTCGGCCACTGCCGGCCGGCTCCGGCGCCGCTGCTCCCTGGCTCATCTCCGCCCAGTTATTCTCCGCCGTTTCCCCGCTGCCGTGGTGCCGATTCGTCATCAAGCGCCTCCAATCGAGCTCACTCGCAGAACCCTAACCCTAGCCGAAGTGGCTTGGGTCGCCGGTGCGAAACCGCGTCGCTGTGCCTCCTGCTTCTCCTCGAGCCACAGTTCGACTCCTGCTCAACCTCCCCTTCACCTCGACGTCGGTCAGGACGGCTCCTCGACGGATGCAACCCTGACATCGCCTCCTTGTTGCCTGCCCTCCGATCTAGTCGAGCCTCGCGGCTCGGCCACGCCTCCATGGATCCTCTCTTCACTCTTTGCTCACTGGTGGTGTTGGTGGGGATGCGCTTCTCCCCTGGTCCTCCTCCATGACCACACGGGCACTGCCCCGTCGTCATGGCGTTACGACCTTGGGCGCACGGTACGTCTACCTCCTCTTCTCCTTTCTGCTCTTCTCCTCCTTCTAGACTCCTCTCTGGTCTAGCTTAGCTTCTATGCTGCTCAAGATTTCCTCACTGGTACTTAGCAAAATTCATGCTTAACTGTGCACTGCCTAAAGATTTTTAGGTGATTTAGTGTGTAAATGAGCTTGGTAAATCACTTCCCTTCTAGAGAAGCTTTAGAGAATTATAGATAGAGCTAAAATGATTTTAGGAATTTCTGTGGTGATTTGTGGTTCCTGGATATGAACTACTTGCTATACAGCAACATGTACATGATTATTGCATAAACTTGTGCTATAGTAATTTGTAGATATATCTCTGGATAGATCTGGCTGTGAAAACTAATAAGAACAGATACATTATAAATTTGTATTTGCTTTTCTTGGGGGTTTTAGTTCCTGGCTGCTGCTAGTAAGCAACATATCATATGCATACATGATCTTGCCATGTAGTGTGCCTATGTATTTAATATCTTGCATGATTGCATGATCAGATCATGCTTTGCATCAGTGGTAACTTGAATATCTTTTCATATACTGCTCATACTTGGATTTAGTGGCTGGAATATTAATTTGCTTGCCAAATCAGGTGCATACATGATCTGGTGGTGTTTTTGGTGTAAAAGTGTGGATATCCAGCCTTTCTATGGCTAGATAGATATAAATTGATAAGAACAGATCTGCTGTGCTTAATTTCTTAGCCATGCCAAAGATGCAAAGGCTGAGGCAAATATTTTGATAAGAACAGATACTAGTGTGAGGCTTTTAGTTTCTCAGTGATGATTTAGCATAGCAACTCTATGCAGCCCTGAGGGATCTTTCTTCTATTCCAGAAAACTGATAAGAACAGGTCTGCTGCCCCTCTCCTCTCTTTCCCTCTCATCTAAATGCTCTAGATCCTAGTAACCTGCTGTTGGAGAGAAGCTTGGTCTTCTGGAAATTGATGATAACCTGCGTCTTGTGGCTAGCCTGCTCCTCCTCGCTGCTTGACCTATTTCCTAATGGCTCTAAAGATTGGGTATGATTTAGTGGTGTTCTTGATGTTCTGGAGATGCTATGGCTGATATGGAAGTAGTTTTGATCTTATAGAAACAATAGTGATATTGTAGATGATTTTGGCTGCTGTGTAATACTTGGATATGGTTGTGTTTGCTTATCAAGTTTGCTGGTTCGGCTGGCCTCTCTATTTATAGAGTTTGGGATTGATTCTGGTGGTGACACCAGGATAACTTGCATGTGTTGAGTATGCTGCTGGGCTGTGGCCCTGTTCTTATCTTGATGACTTATTTTATCTGTTTTTGGAAGATATTTCATCTCCTTAGTCTTATCTTGGCTCTAGCCGGCTGCTGGAGTTCATTCTAGTTATGAACTAACTCACATCCCTCTGTGGATATTTTCCAGTGGATTATCCTTCCACCTCACTTGATCTTATCAAGTTCCTGCCGACTGCCGCTATGTAATATGGTTAAGAATTGTTTGGAATCCCTCAGTTGCCTTAGGGCTGAGGTAAACTTGATGGATTTGGGTTGCTTTGCTGTTGGGCTAAGTTTTGATTGGGCTCAGGATTTTTTTTGGTTCCATTTACCAATCAATGGTAAATGTGATACCATATTTATTTTGAGGGCTTTTAAATTGAATTTGGCATCCAATTGGAGATTGCAAAGCTGCCAGTTGCCTAGATTTGAATTTGAAGTATTGATCATGCTCAACCAGTGCCTTGCTGCCTTTGTATGCTTATTGGAAATTTGATTACATGCTGGTTATAGCCTTTGCCCCATTTGGTTGCCTTCTCAGATTCAGAGCATGATCAGAAGTGAGGTTGCCTAGGTTTATTTTCTGTGATCTCCAATTTTGGTTTCTAATTAGCTAACTCAAGATAATTTTGAGCTATGCTTATGCCATCTTCAAAAATAAACAGCCAGCACAAGTGTTTGGCAACATTTCTATTACTAACCACTTTATTTAGTTTGTTGCCCTTTTTGTCTAATTTTTGCAGGTTTAAGAGATGATCCTAGAGAAGAATAGAGTGAAGACTTAGTTAGGATTTTTATTTCATCTTTCTGTAATTTATTTCTGTTGTAAAGTTATTGTACTGTGATTTTGAATATTTATTTAATTTTGGTGGAAAAATGCCACTTGTAAAGACACTTATAAGAATGAACTATGGTTTGGATTTGAATTATGTGTATATTGATATGCTATATATTATGAAACCTATTTTGAAATATTTGAGGTGGAATTTAATTTTGCTTAAGGTGTGAATTTCATTTTCAATTAATTGAAATGTATTAGGTAAGAATGGGATAAGATGATGACTTGTAAATTTTCATTGGATTTTATTTTGGATGTTTTTAAATATCCAAAAATGTATATAAAGAACTTATTTGTTTATTTTTTTATTTGGAAATTAAATTGCTTTTATGCATACAAAAGAGATCTGTTAACAAGGTAGCTAATCTTGTTATCAAACTACTTCTATATAACACAAAGCCTTTCAATTTCACCCAAATTTAACTAGAGAAGTTGTTAAGTACAACTTTTGGTTTTTCTTTCTTTCTTGTTTGTTTTGAGTTGCAGGAGTGAAGAATAAGAAGATAGGAAAGAATAAGATGATTGAAAAATCAAGAATGATTGTTGATTATAGATGCTTGAATTCATGTATGATGATAATGAGTGATTGATATATTGAGATGATGAATGTGATAGGATGATCTTCTGAATGTTGTTTTTGTGTCAACTATTGAATTGGAATGTCAATATTGTCATTTTATTGTATTGTGCTTAAAAGTGTCGAGAATTAGGGAAGGTCATGTTTGATTTGCTAGTACCTCGACAATCGACTAATTTGACCAATTAGTCTGTCAAGCAAAAACTAATTTCTTATTATTTTGATTTCAATTTAATTTGGTATAAAGGTCATCTCGAAGTTTAATGCACTTGACAGGATGATCTAAACCCTAACTCATCGAGTCGAGCGAAACATCGATCACTTTATCTCTTTTATTTGAAAAGCGCGAAAATTTCCCGCATTTTCAGATGCATGCTATGTGAATGCACAAATTCTAAATCTACCCTTCGGGTCTCTGAACTACGGGGTATTACATCCTCTCCCCCTTAAACTAAACTTTGTCCCGAAGTTTTAACTTCTCCCACGTAGAGATAAGTAGAAGAAAACTTCTGCAGATATTGATTCTCTTAAACTCCTTTCTGACGTGGATGCAAATCTTGGTGATTGCTTGTTCAACATACTTCTATTGCATCCTCCATTGATCCATACTATCTATTTGTTGACTTTCATCGATTATTTGATAATTCCAAAGATCTTTCTACTCCTTCCTGACTCTCAATCATCCAATTCAGATTCTTGGTGTTACCCTAGCTTAATAGCCCTCCGTCGAAGATTCCCTTTTACACCCTTATAAGATCTTCAGATGTATTTGTTGGTACACTTCGTTATGTTCAGGAAACTACAAATACTTCAATTCTGATGGTAAATTCATCGTCTAAGCATCAGTTCCTCTGAGATAACTGTCCTTACTGGTTCTATAGACCATAATTCTTCCTTAGTGGTTTGCTTCCTTCAGATGAATTAGACATAGGGAATCCATCCAACCATAAATATTCTATCATACAGGTAGTCCAACGTCACTTATATTCAGGGTGAACAATCCTTTTGATGTCAATCTCCTCGTATCCTGGTATTGACACAGTATACTTTCTCATCCTTGAATTTTAGTTCCTTTCATTCCATCTCATGTAGACCCTCTAGTCATAGTTCCTATGACCACTGGATTCCTTGCGATTTTCAACCTCCAAATCTCATCGGCCTCTTTTACTTCCGAATCTGGTAGAGATTTCTGACAATGCTCATCCTTACGAAGAACTTCTAGAGCTTTGATAATTGGTTCAACACTATCTCAGTCTAAGTATTCCTTCCAAACTTCGTGTTTCTTAACCCAAGTACCATCCAATACACTTGTTCACTCTCCCCCTTGGAATTTCCTAAGACTTCCTTTATTATGACCGTCTGTCAATCGAACTTCATTCAATCAACTTAATTCAGTCGAGCTTTGTAACTCACCTTTCTGCTTAAACTTCCACTATCTATACCTCATGGTCTCAGGAAGAACACAGGGTATATCCCACATATTGTGGATCCCCAGTATCATTTTCCGGTAAAGAGATACTGTTATCAGGTATCCAGCAGTTTCCAAAAGAATACATGGTATGTCTACCATCTCAATGGTTGGCTCTAAGATGTCCATCCTCTTGATAATACAAATTTCTCCATAGTTACTCCCGATATAGACAACAACTTTGGTACTTTGGCATCATAAGTGTGAACTGCTGATACGTCTCCAACGTATCTATAATTTCTTATGATCCATGCTTGTTTTCATACCATTTGCTACATGTTTTGTTTACATCTTATAGCATTTTTATGCATTTTCTGGAACTAACCTATTAACAAGATGCCACAGTGCCAGTTCCTGTTTTCTGCTGTTTTCCCGTTTCAGAAAAGTACTTAAGGAAATATTCTCGGAATTGGACGGGACAAAAAGCAGCAGTCTTATAATTCAATGGACTACACGGATCCCGAAGGAGAGGACCTGGAGGGCCGTGGGCCGGCCACACCATAGGGTTGCGCGGGACCCATGCCTGCCACGCCACCAGGTGGTGTGGGGCCCACGGGAGCCCTCCGACGCCGCCCTTTCGCCTATATATTGCCCCCGACGCATAAAACCTAGACAGGACCCCGTCATATTCCAAAGAAACATCTGCGGCGCCACCGCCATCACCGACAAGTTTCGGGGGACAGAAGTCTCTGTTCCGGCACCCTGCCGGGACGGGGAAGTGCCCCCGGAGCCATCTCCATCGACTCCACCACCATCTTCATCGCCGTTGCTGACTCCCATGATGAGGAGGGAGTAGTTCTCCCTCGGGGCTGAGGGCCGTACCGGTAGCCATGTGGTCTATATCTCTCTCTCCCATGATGTGATCTATATGTGATCATGAGCTTTGCAATCTAGAAGTTGTTATGTTACTCAAGTGGGCTTTATTTATGTGATCTTCGGAGACTCCTTGTCCCACGTGTGTAAAGGTGACAGTGTGTGCACCATGTGGGTCTTTAGGCTATATTTCACAAGATACTTGTTCACTGATTTATTATTTGAGTTGGATGTCTCTATGAAATTGTGGTGTGTTAGTACCTCCTATGAATGCTCATGGTCCAGTGTGGGGTATTCATTAGTACTTGGGAATATATGTTTGAGGCGTGCTTTTGCATTCCTACACAATGAATTAGTGTTCGTTATCCAGCCGGAGAATACTTCGGAGTAGTATATTGAAGTGCTTATATTTATATTCAATTATGATTGCATTGTTGAGAGTGACCACTGGTGAAAGTATGATCCCTAGGCCTTGTTTCTAAGCATTGAAACACCGTTTACAACAAGTTCTGCTACATGTTTGCTTGCTGCCATTTTTATTTCAGATTGCAATTACTACTTATAATCATCCATATTACTTGTATTTCACTATCTCTTCGCCGAACTAGTGCACCTATACATCTGACGAGTGTATTGGGTGTGTTGGGGACACAAGAGACTTTTTGTATTGTGATTGCAGGGTTGCTTGAGAGGGATACCTTTGACCTCTACCTCCCTAAGTTCGATAAACCTTGGGTGATTCACTTAAGGGAAACTTGCTGCTGTTCTACAAACCTCTGCTCTTGGAGGCCCAACACTGTCTACAAGAATAGAAGCGTGTGTAGACATCAAGCTATTTTCTGGCGCCGTTGCCGGGGAGGTAAGGTAAGCGGCACTCACACTCCAACAACAAAGCTATCCGGCAACGAAGCTATTTTCTGGCGCCGTTGCCGGGGAGGTAAGGTAAAAGGTACTCACATCATCTGGCTACTAAGCTATTTTCTAGTACTGTTGCTGTTGTGTGAGTGCTCGAAGTTATTTCCTTTAGATTCTGCAATTATATCTTTTTGTTTCTTGTTTTTAATTTCACTAGTTAGGCTTAATGGAAAACAACAAAAAAATTAGTATTAGTTCTTTGGAAATCATTTTTGCTAATGCTATGGAAAAGTCTAAGCTTGGGGAAGCTAGTTTTTATGAAAATGATCTTTTTAGTTCCCCAGCTTTAGAGGAGAAAATTTGCTCTGATAATACTTTGTCTCCCATATGTGATAATTCGAATCATGCTTGTGATATTCTAAATCCACCTACTGAAAGTATTCCTTTTAAAATACCTATGAAAATTGTTGAAAAGGTTATGGATGAATGTTATGCAGGGGATGGAACAATCCGTCCAAGTGATCACTTGTTGAAACTTACAGAACTTTGTGAGTTGTTTAAGATTGCAGGTTTATCAAGAGAAAATGTCATGAAGAAATTATTTCCATTGTCACTTAAGGACAAAGCAAGGGAGTGGTATGATCTACTTGATGATCCTCATCATTTGGAGTGGAAGGAGCTTGCAAATCTCTTTTACTCTAAATTTTATCCTCCTTATGAAATGCATTTGGATAGGAATTACATTTTTAATTTTTGGCCTCATGATGGAGAAAGCATTGCTCAAGCTTGGGGAAGGCTGAAAACATTAATACTTAAATGTCCTAACCATGAGCTTCCTAAGAAAATAATTGTTACTAATTTTTATGCAAGGCTTTCAGGTGATTGCAAGAATTATCTAGATGCCTGTTCAGGGGGTTCTTTCACAAGTAAGAAGGTTGAAACTAGATGGGATCTTCTTGAGAAAATTCAAGACAATACTGAAGGTTGGGAGAATGACAAAGGTAAAGAATCAGGTATAAACTATGAATATGATTGCATTAAGTCCTTCATTGAAACTGCTGTTTTTCAAGAGCTTAGTGCTAAATTATTGTTGATTGTTGTAGAGCCTTTGCTTCTCATATTAATGTTCCTAAAGAAAATTGGGACCTATATCATGAACCTTTTAAAGACACTTGCATGAAAAATGATATTGTTGTTAATGATTGTAATAAACGTGCTCAAACTTCTGAAAATACTATCTCTTATAAGCATGCTAATTTTTGTGGAGTACTTAGACCTTGTAAAAAGAGCCAAATTGAAGAAGAATATTGTATCCATCATAGGAATGAAAAAACTAGAACTTGGAATAGATCTCTTGATGATCTTGGTGAAAAAGTTTGTGCCCACTATCCTTTTATTTGTGAACTTTGCTATAAAGTTGGTCATTTCAATTTTCAATGCTCAGGGAAAGATAATAGCCTTTCTAATCCAATGAGTACTGCGAGTCTGTATTGTGATGACATGATCACTCCTAATCAGCATGATGAACTTATATTATTTTTGGGTGTGAAGAGTTATCAAGAAAAACTTCTTTAATAGATATGAGTGCTTTTGATATAAACAGCGTCCTGCATGGTTGTCATCTTTATTGTGTTGATAATTGCCATACAAATACTTATATACAAAATATTATACAAGATGGGATTTTACCAAAATATGACAGGACTAATATGTGTTTTGATCTTATCAATGAAAGAGAAGAATCCTTCCAAGTTTCCTCTGTTGTTTCTAACAATAAACCAGGTTATGTGGAGAAGCTTCCTTTCAAGGCTCTCCCTCCTAAGAAGGGAAAGAAGAAGAAGAAAATGAAGAGTAAAAGGAGAGAGGAAACGGTACCTTTCCCTAAACATGTTGCTCCTATTATAGTTGTTGCTGATGAGTATGAATTCGATGATTTTGAATTAGATGATGTTCCTATGCCTGTTACTTATATTAGTGATCATGATTGGGAAAAGCATAGTACTTTTGATATTGAAAACCTCTTGGGTACTAATTCTGAAAATGATGATGCTAATGATTGCAACACTATTAGTACTATCCATATTCTTTCCAATGATGATATGATAAGCTCTAAGCTTGGGGATGAGGTGTTTGAAAATCCTTTTGCTACTAATGATTACATGTTTGATACATATCCTTCTAGTAAAAATGATGATATGTTTACAGATGAACACACTTTGGAAGATAAATATTCTATTCCTTATGATGATACTATGCCCCCAGTTTTTGATAATTATTATAAAGAATATTATGACATGGGTTATAATTACAATCATCCTCATGAAACTTGTCATAATTATGGAGGGATTACCCAAAACCATCCCTTTAATATACAACCTGTTTATCATGTTCAAGTCCTTTATGATGATCCTGCTCCAGTTGTTATTCATGAGAAGAACTTTGATTATGTGGAAAATGATGACACTTTTATGCATATGGATCATGATAAGAATTTTACATGTGATGGTTATATTGTGGATTTTATCAATGATGCTACTGAAAGTTTTTATGAAAAAGGGAGACATGGCTTCATATATCACAATAACATTGAATCTCCTCTCCTTTTGTTGAAATTTTTGAAGTTGCACCTATTTTGTCTTCCTATGCTAGTCAATTTATGCTTCATGGATTTATTTACTTACAAGATTCCAATGCATAGGAAGTGGGTTAGACTTAAATGAGTTTTATAGTTGCTTCTTGATGCTCCCTTATTGTGCTCCAACTCTCATTTTTATTTGAGCATCATCAAAATTACCATGCCTAGCTAAAAGGCTTTAAAGAAAAGCGCTTATGGGAGACAACCCATCATTTTATTTCAGTATCTTTTCTTTTATTTGAGTCAAGAAGTTTGTTTACTTCTGTAGCAACTTCTTTGTATCTTTATTTTCTTGCAATGTTGTGCCAAGTAAGGTCTCTAGTAGAAAGTTTTTGCTATATTTGGATTTCTGCACAGGAAACAGATTTCTGTCTATCACCGTTAAATTCGTCATTTATTCCAGAAGCGACGAAAAGCTTTGATATTTTGTGTGCTGAATCTTCATATATGTATGAAACTTTTTCTAGTTCAGTGATTTTCGATTTGAGCAACTCTACTACCTCGAAAAAATTCGTCTTTACAGACTGTTCAGATTTTGACAGATTCTGCCTTTTATTGTGCATTGCTTCCCTTGCGATGTTTATTTGGATCTTTTTGATTCTTTGAGCATCAGTGGCTGTAGATAATGTTATAATGCATTAAGGTGTGCTTGTGTCACAGTAGAACTTGTGAATTTTTGGTTTATGCACTAACCCTCTAATGAGAATTACTTTGTGTTTGATGTGGTGGAAGTTTTCAAGTAAGCAAAAAGGACGATATGATGAGATCAAGAAGAGTGAAAAGCCTAAGCTTGGGGATGCCCCGGTGGGTCATCCCCAGTAAATTCAAGAAGACTCAAGCATCTAAGCTTGGGGATGCCCAAGGCATCCCCTTCTTCATCGACAAAACTATCAGGTCATCTCTAGTGATACTATATTTTTATTCCGCTACATCTTATGTATTTTGCTTAGAGCGTCTGTTTTTATTTTGAGTGTGTGTTTTAGTTTGCTTAATAAGTTGGATCCTAGCATTCTTGTGTGGGAGAGAGACACGCTCCGCTTTTTCATATGAATACTCTTGTGCTTCGCTTATATTTGTTGAGTATTCTTAGCTATTGTTTGTTTTCTAGTAAGCTCTCGCTTTTAGCATGTTATCTTGTTTAGGGCTGCTAGTTCTTTGTGTTAAGCTCTCTTGTGTTTCACTCTTATTTGTTAGAGAGTTGTTTTAGTTGCTTGGTTGATGTGTTAGATTGGAAAATGCTATGCTTGTGATAGTGGTATGAAATAGAGAAAAGCTGCATAGTCTTGTAGACCATTGTGTAGATAACTTGCTCCTCTTCAATTGTTTTGAGGTATTAAAATAACTAATGGTTAAAATATGTTGGTTAATGTTGTTAAGAGCTGATTAGTGAAGATGTGTTAGTAGAGCGTGGAGCCGTACTTTTCTGAACTAAAAACAACTTAAGTCAATAGTGCTTTAGTGTCGTGATTTCCTCTTAGTTGAAAAGAAGTTTCTAATGGTATAGTTACTGCAACGGTCGGGGAAGCCAACAGGGCACTTGTGTCGCCGCCACGATCCCTCTCGGGGTGTCTCTAACCATTTGTAAAACTTTGATACTATTAGTTGTTTGCAATATACGACATGCTATGTGAGTTTTTGGTTTTTGGCACTTCCACCTCCATATTTTGCTAGCCTCTTCGGTACTTTGCATTGCCCTTTTTCACATTGAGATTGGTGCATACTTCGCAAGTACATCCAACCCGTGGGAGATCTTCATCTTGTTCTCCTACACATAAGCCAACTATCTTCCTCAAAACAGCCACCATATCTACCTATCACAGCATTTCCATAGCTGTTCCGAGATACATTGCCATGCAACATCCATCATTTACATTACATGACTTTATGTCATTTTTACTTCATTGCCATATAGTATTGCTTGACCATTTGAGTTAGTGTGATGCGTGGTTTTCCACATGTGTTACATCTTTTCCACACTACGCTCGGTCTTGCATATCCACCATGCACCATGTATTAGTCTTTGAGTTTTGAGTACACCAAAAAGTGTGATGATCATCATGTAAAATTGAGTGTTGCCTCTACCTGTGAGCATATTGAAAAGAGTCCAAAGTGGCCAATCAAAAGAGTCCAAAAGAGACCAATGAGAGAAAAATATAAAAGAGCCACAAAGGCCTCAAAAAGCAAAAGCAAAAAGAGAAAAAGAAGAAAAAAGAATATAAAATGAGAGAGGGGGCAACACTACTATCCTTTTATTCCACACTTGTGCTAGTAGCACCTACATCATTGTAGTGAGTTTTCATGCTTCATTAGTATAACTATGTGGGGACCAAACGTTATAGAACTTGGCTTGTATATTCCAACGATGAGCCTCCTCAAGTGAGCTCTAGGTCTTCATGAGCAAGCAAGTTGGATGCACCCCCACTAGTTCCATTGGAGAGCTTCCATTCATATAGCTCTATGTGCATCCGTTGCTTTGCAATCTAGATGTTGTTATGTTACTCAAGTGGGCTTTATTTATGTGATCTCCGGAGACTCCTTGTCCCACGTGTGTAAAGGTGACACTGTGTGCACCGTGTGGGTCTTTAGGCTATATTTCACAAGATACTTGTTCACTGATTTATTATTTGAGTTGGATGTCTCTATGAAATTGTGGTGTGTTAGTACCTCCTATGAATGCTTATGGTCCAGTGTGGGGTATTCATTAGTACTTGGGAATATATGTTTGAGGCGTGCTTTTGCATTCCTACACAATGAATTAGTGTTCGTTATCCAGCCGGAGAATACTTCGGAGTAGTATATTGAAGTGCTTATATTTATATTCAATTATGATTGCATTGTTGAGAGTGACCACTGGTGAAAGTATGATCCCTAGGCCTTGTTTCTAAGCATTGAAACACCGTTTACAACAAGTTCTGCTACATGTTTGCTTGCTGCCATTTTTATTTCAGATTGCAATTACTACTTATAATCATCCATATTACTTGTATTTCACTATCTCTTCGCCGAACTAGTGCACCTATACATCTGACAAGTGTATTGGGTGTGTTGGGGACACAAGAGACTTTTTGTATTGTGATTGCAGGGTTGCTTGAGAGGGATACCTTTGACCTCTACCTCCCTGAGTTCGATAAACCTTGGGTGATTCACTTAAGGGAAACTTGCTGTTGTTCTACAAACCTCTGCTCTTGGAGGCCCAACACTGTCTACAAGAATAGAAGCGTGTGTAGACATCAACTGCCTTCTTCCAAATCAGTCCACCTTTTTGACTTGTCGTCAATCCACAACAAAATAGACTCTTCTCCCATGGTCCTGATGTTCTCTTCAACATTAAATTTTGTAAATTCACTTCTTGACACAATTGATATGTCCTTTCTGGAACTTCAACGTGCTTCCATCCAAATACTTCACTTCCTTCATTTCATGCTTTATCCTCATTTGTTGGATGTCCTTCTCATCAACTCTGTCTTGTAAACTATCTCTGTATCCAACACCAAGTTATCTTCTTGTAATTGTCCAATCTCTGATTATGAACTCTTGTTTGGCGGTTGATTCCCACACTTCCGTTTCTAGTAATGCCTCAGAATAGACGATCAACTTCCCGTTTATTCTTTAAGAACTAGAAATATCCATGTTCTTCCAACCTTCAGCCTCCTTTCTCTTCAACCTTATGGTACTCTTAGACATATAAGTCTAACTTATTTGCTTCTCGAAATCTATCCAAGTAATATCAATACCTCCTTATTGCTCCAACAATAAGCTCTTCCACCAAGTTACGAAAATTCATATGTATTCAGCATATTTCCTTCTTCATCCAGGAATTTGAACTTCCATGAAAAGACTTTAGGACTTGACATGCAAAAACTTTATAACCTTCCTTCTTGGTTATGTCCCCTAATATTGTTTCCCTTGCATCATCTTTGGTAGATCCTTGTAAAACTATTTGTAACATTCTTGGTCCAACTTACTTTGCTCCTCCATCCTTCCTTATACTAGCAAAATATGACTCCAAATCCTAATATGACGTGGAAAAATGATCTATCTCCATCAGTGGTTTCGTTGACTTCTGTCTTCTTTTCACTTCCTTCTCTTGGTGAGCTTCCATTGCTGCCTCAAATTTCGGATCACTCAGAACGCTCTCATACTAACCCATGTACCCTCTAGACCAGTAACATTAAGAAAGAACAAAATGTTGCAACATGCATTTGCACATCAAGTTCAAACTTCATGCCCGGATCTAGTCAATCAAAAATCCAATAAGATCCAATAAATCCCAAATACAGTTATATATCACTTATGCACCATAGGCCCATAAACTAAGTAGTACTTTGAGTAAAAACATCTCAAGTACCTAGGCTTAGATGCTATTCAATACAAGTTAGGTATATATATTACCTTATAGACCTATTCTATATAACAACTCTTGCCTCACTGTCTTATGGGACAGGTTTATCCTTCATTCAAGGTGTGTCTTTTATAAGTATTTACCACAATTGACCATTCGCAATTGAGTAACTCTGGCCTAGTGTATAAGAATACCCATCTCCGTCTTAGTTCAAAAGGAACTAAGTCTTCTTGGCATTGATCTTCGTCTTCATGCCTTGGTATACTTCCATACTTCTTCATCTCAGCAAGTGTAGCCTTATGTGACCTCTCAATCACTCGTGTGGGTACTATTGGTATACATGAATACCATAATACTTCACTTTTGGACAAGTGCACTGCTCCATAACCTCCGTGAATTGGTACCTCTAATTGTCCGACCATCCACTTCGATCATGCATTCCAATGGAATTGGCATACTTACCATAACTTTCATGGCTTCGTATATCCACTCACCATTACCACCCTCTTCTCTTCTTTCTCCATCATCACCTCATGATAGGGATCTACTTCATAGGATACTCTTATCAATGATACCACATAGATATCACCGACTTGGGATATAACACTCTTTGATATATCTATTGTATAGGACATTGTCTCAACCGGTATAGCAGCTTTAGAAAGAAACAATATAGATAAGTACTATACCTATAGAAGAATAGATAAGAATACTCTATATAAGTATGATGTTATTATTCTCAAGTGAATAACCACCATAAGTTATAGAAAGATATAGTTTAGATAAAATAACTTCCTATAGTCTTTACCAACCTACAAGTCACCTAAAAGGGTTTTAAACCTAAGGTCGCTTTTGCTCTGATACCATCTGCGGTGACCCAGCACACCACTGCATGTTGTAGTGCGCAAGTCGTTGACATAACACTCACAAAAGGACTTATCCGTGAATATTACATCCCTTAGAGTAGTACAACAGAAACACAGCAGGTCCAAGGTAACACTATAGGATTACAACAGTATTCAATACAAAATCTTGAGATCCTCCTTTATTTAAAAGCAAGTCTCATACAAATGAAATCCAGAAAAGATCCAATTCGTAGCACTAAGCTGGAGATTAACTCTAGCTCTATACCTAATCCACTACTGCTGTTGTCACTGCCCTAATCTATTCCATCTAGAATATCTTTATCCCGGAATTATACTCGTCCTTCCAATAGACGTTGTCTCCTCCATTGACAGTGTGGCCTTTGCGTAAGCCACTGGTACTGCGGTCATTGCCCCTTCATTGCCGTGGTTGTTGTTATTCTTCCGTTGGTGAAGTAGCGGTCAACTCCTTCAAGCTCCACCAGGTCGACTTGATTCCTTGTGGAAGAACTCCTCTTCGTCGTGATGGATAACTAGCAACGTCCCTGATGGCTCCAAAAGTCTAAGCAGGGGGTCAAATAGGAAGGGGTGAGTAACAGCGTTACTCAGCAAGTTCAGAATATATAGAGATAAGGTGTTTCATGCACTAGCTACTGCCAAAACCTCAAGTCTTTGGCATAGATGCAAGTTTTTGTAAACATTTCTTCAAAGGATAGATTTTATTCTGAAAACTATGTCCCAGCCTCCACCGGTCTTGTGAATCCAAATGGGACTCCATTCCGGCCTCGATCTCGTAGTTCCATTCCGGGAACACGGTTGTGATATCACAAATTTGTTTGTTTGACTCTGCAGAGTTGCATCACTTTACCCAACAGTTGCCTGGCCTTATATATGCTCTCTTTACACTCCATGAGTGTTATAGCCAAGACTCAGGACATCCAGTCATGTGGAGCTTCTCCCAAATCAACACACATCCGCCCATTTGTGATGCGGTAGGGGAATCATGTTCCACGCATACCCAACACCCCTCCCGAGCTTCCCCACCAATTACCCCGTCGGGCAGGAAGAGCACGCGCTTCCACGCTGTTGGCCGCCGCAACGACCCAACCCGGTGTAGGCCTGCCGAGGATATGCGGATGAGAAAAGAAGCCTCTGACTGACCCCGCCCATACAAAGTCCGTTGGTTGATGCTTTTACTACGGCGAAAGGATCACTGGAACAGGGGTTATTAGTTCCTAAGGATATATACCTTCCCATACGATGGAACACCGTACCTATTCATCTTACCATTGTTCCACCGCCAACCAATAGTATATACCACATCATTCGAAAATACTTTTTCTTTTTGATGCAAGTGAAAGGAACGTATAAGTAGCTTTGCAAGTACTTTGATAAAAATACATCAAATGGTATGCAAGAATGAACTTGCCTAAGATAAAGGTGGCAATTCATGTCCTTCGGGGTTCTAGGGTTTGCGGTAAAACCCCGAGATCTGAAAATAGCAATGTAATCCTGGTAAGGACTACTGAAACACTGTCAAGATGCTATTATGCATAGATATGAGATGCATCGTAAAATCCCCAAAAATACCCAAGCTTGTAAGTGTAGGCTTTGTTTTATTAGATACTTTGATAACTGAAGTGATTTTAAGGGTTAGGGATTAATTAGTGTTTATAATTTGCGGGTTGGTTAAATTACCTTGAAATATTATGATATCTAGAATTAAGTGTTAACTACTTTTATTGAGGTAAAGAATTCAAGTAAGTATTTTTCTCTTTGCTAGAAAACAAGATTTGCAACTTTAAGTTATCAATCTTAATGCCTATAAGAATACATTTTATTAACATCATGAAGTAATTATTTATTCAAATTTTTATTTACTTGACTAACTTTTCAAATATTATCAATACAAGAGTGAATGAATTTTAGATGAATTCTTCTTTGTGTGTTTTACCTAGGATGAGTTATAGGACAGTCATTTATAGTATGCAATAAAGTTCAAAATATATGCTTTGAGCTTATTACTCAAATTGTTTTTCTTTTTAGAAAAATAATTGTTTTTGGAAATAGTTCAATTCATTTCCACTTAAGGATCCTTGAATTTTTAAAGATAATTCAATTCATGTCCACTTAAGGATCTTTGAATTATTCACCTAAGAAAATATTTTCAAAACTTAATTTTGGAATTAATTCAAATTATATCCACTTAAGGATCTTTGAATTTTTCACTCAAGAAAACCTTTTCAATAAATGAAATAAAAATTATTTTTGAAATCCTTATAAAATTTTGAGTTGAAAACATATTTTTAACTTATTTTTAGCTGATTTTTGTTCCTTTGGTTTGAGAATTAAAATTTATTTTAATTTGGTTAATTTTATTTGGTGGATTACCAAAATGCCCTTGGGCCTAATGGGTTGGACCCAACCCATTAACCTTGGGGTCAAGGTCTGGCTTGGTCAACTGACCAGTCCACTCTCTCCTCTCTAACCAGCTCTCTTTCTCTCTCGATCCCCTTCTGCTCTCTTCACCGTGCGAGTCGCCGTCACCCACGGCTCCGGCCACTGCCGGCCGGCTCCGGCGCCGCTGCTCCCTGGCTCATCTCCGCCCAGTTATTCTCCGCCGTTTCCCCGCTGCCGTGGTGCCGATTCGTCATCAAGCGCCTCCAATCGAGCTCACTCGCGGAACCCTAACCCTAGCCGAAGTGGCTTGGGTCGCCGGTGCGAAACCGCGCCGCTGTGCCTCCTGCTTCTTCTCCTCGAGCCACAGTTCGACTCCTGCTCAACCTCCCCTTCACCTCGACGTTGGTCAGGACGGCTCCTCGACGGATGCAACCCTGACGTCGCCTCCTTGTTGCCTGCCCTCCGATCTAGTTGAGCCTCGGCTCGGCCACGCCTCCATGGATCCTCTCTTCACTCTTTGCTCACTGGTGTTGGTGGGGATGCGCTTCTCCCCTGGTCCTCCTCCATGACCACACGGGCACTGCCCCGTCGTCATGGCGGTACGACCTTGGGCGCACGGTACGTCTACCTCCTCTTCCTCCTTTCTGCTCTCCTCCTTCTTCTAGACTCCTCTCTGGTCTAGCTTAGCTTCTATGCTGCTCAAGATTTCCTCACTGGTACTTAGCAAAATTCATGCTTAACTGTGCACTGCCTAAAGATTTTTAGGTGATTTAGTGTGTAAATGAGCTTGGTAAATCACTTCCCTTCTAGAGAAGCTTTAGAGAATTATAGATAGAGCTAAAATGATTTTAGGAATTTCTGTGGTGATTTGTGGTTCCTGGATATGAACTACTTGCTATACAGCAACATGTACATGATTATTGCATAAACTTGTGCTATAGTAATTTGTAGATATATCTCTGGATAGATCTGGCTGTGAAAACTAATAAGAACAGATACATTATAAATTTGTATTTGCTTTTCTTGGGGGTTTTAGTTCCTGGCTGCTGCTAGTAAGCAACATATCATATGCATACATGATTTTGCCATGTAGTGTGCCTATGTATTTAATATCTTGCATGATTGCATGATCAGATCATGCTTTGCATCAGTGGTAACTTGAATATCTTTTCATATATTGCTCATACTTGGATTTAGTGGCTGGAATATTAATTTGCTTGCCAAATCAGGTGCATACATGATCTGGTGGTGTTTTTGGTGTAAAAGTGTGGATATCCAGCCTTTCTATGGCTAGATAGATATAAATTGATAAGAACAGATCTGCTGTGCTTAATTTCTTAGCCATGCCAAAGATGCAAAGGCTGAGGCAAATATTTTGATAAGAACAGATACTAGTGTGAGGCTTTAAGTTTCTCAGTGATGATTTAGCATAGCAACTCTATGCAGCCCTGAGGGATCTTTCTTCTATTCCAGAAAACTGATAAGAACAGGTCTGCTGCCCCTCTCCTCTCTTTCCCTCTCATCTAAATGCTCTAGATCCTAGTAACCTGCTGTTGGAGAGAAGCTTGGTCTTCTGTAAATTGATGATAACCTGCGTCTTGTGGCTAGCCTGCTCCTCCTCGCTGCTTGACCTATTTCCTAATGGCTCTAAAGATTGGGTATGATTTAGTGGTGTTCTTGATGTTCTGGAGATGCTATGGCTGATATGGAAGTAGTTTTGATCTTATAGAAACAATAGTGATATTGTAGATGATTTTGGCTGCTGTGTAATACTTGGATATGGTTGTGTTTGCTTATCAAGTTTGCTGGTTCGGCTGGCCTCTCTATTTATAGAGTTTGGGATTGATTCTGGTGGTGACACCAGGATAACTTGCATGTGTTGAGTATGCTGCTGGGCTGTGGCCCTGTTCTTATCTTGATGACTTATTTTATCTGTTTTTGGAAGATATTTCATCTCCTTAGTCTTATCTTGGCTCTAGCCGGCTGCTGGAGTTCATTCTAGTTATGAACTAACTCACATCCCTCTGTGGATATTTTCCAGTGGATTATCCTTCCACCTCACTTGATCTTATCAAGTTCCTGCCGACTGCCGCTATGTAATATGGTTAAGAATTGTTTGGAATCCCTCAGTTGCCTTAGGGCTAAGGTAAACTTGATGGATTTGGGTTGCTTTGCTGTTGGGCTAAGTTTTGATTGGGCTGAGAAATGATTTGTAACAGTGGGCTCAGGATTTTTTTTTGGTTCCATTTACCAATCAATGGTAAATGTGATACCATATTTATTTGAGGGCTTTTAAATTGAATTTGGCATCCAATTGGAGATTGCAAAGCTGCCAGTTGCCTAGATTTGAATTTGAAGTATTGATCATGCTCAACCAGTGCCTTGCTGCCTTTGTATGCTTATTGGAAATTTGATTACATGCTGGTTATAGCCTTTGCCCCATTTGGTTGCCTCCTCAGATTCAGAGCATGATCAGAAGTGAGGTTGCCTAGGTTTATTTTCCGTGATCTCCAATTTTGATTTCTAATTAGCTAACTCAAGATAATTTTGAGCTATGCTTATGCCATCTTCAAAAATAAACAGCCAGCACAAGTGTTTGGCAACATTTCTATTACTAACCACTTTATTTAGTTTGTTGCCCTTTTTGTCTAATTTTTGCAGGTTTAAGAGATGATCCTAGAGAAGAATAGAGTGAAGACTTAGTTAGGATTTTTATTTCATCTTTCTGTAATTTATTTCTGTTGTAAAGTTATTGTACTGTGATTTTGAATATTTATTTAATTTTGGTGGAAAAATGCCACTTGTAAAGACACTTATAAGAATGAACAATGGTTTGGATTTGAATTATGTGTATATTGATATGCTATATATTATGAAACCTATTTTGAAATATTTGAGGTGGAATTTAATTTTGCTTAAGGTGTGAATTTCATTTTCAATTAATTGAAATGTATTAGGTAAGAATGGGATAAGATGATGACTTGTAAATTTTCATGGGATTTTATTTTGTATGTTTTTAAATATCCAAAAATGTATATAAAGAACTTATTTGTTTATTTTTTATTTGGAAATTAAATTGCTTTTATGCATACAAAAGAGATCTGTTAACAAGGTAGCTAATCTTGTTATCAAACTACTTCTATATAACACAAAGCCTTTCAATTTCACCCAAATTTAACTAGAGAAGTTGTTAAGTACAACTTTTGGTTTTTCTTTCTTTCTTGTTTGTTTTGAGTTGCAGGAGTGAAGAATAAGAAGATAGGAAAGAATAAGATGATTGAAAAATCAAGAATGATTGTTGATTATAGATGCTTGAATTCATGTATGATGATAATGAGTGATTGATATATTGAGATGATGAATGTGATAGGATGATCTTCTGAATGTTGTTTTTGTGTCAACTATTGAATTGGAATGTCAATATTGTCATTTTATTGTATTCTGCTTAAAAGTGTCGAGAATTAGGGAAGGTCATGTTTGATTTGCTAGTACCCTCGACAATCGACTAATTTGACCAATTAGTCTGTCAAGCAAAAACTAATTTTTTATTATTTTGATTTCAATTTAATTTGGTATAAAGGTCATCTCGAAGTTTAATGCACTTGACAGGATGATCTAAACCCTAACTCATCGAGTCGAGCGAAACATCGATCACTTTATCTCTTTTATTTTAAAAGCGCGAAAATTTCCCGCATTTTCAGATGCATGCTATGTGAATGCACATATTCTAAATCTACCCTTCGGGTCTCTGAACTACGGGGTATTACAGTATGCCTTTTGGTTTGTGTAATGCACCTGCTACTTTTCAAACATGCATGTCTGCTATTTTTCATGGTTTTTTTGAGGAAATTGTGGAAGTCTTCATGGACGATTTCTCCGTCTATTTAACTTCTTTCGACAATTGCCTCTATAATTGCAGAGATGTGAGGAGACCAATCTTGTTCTCAATTGGGAGAAGTGTCATTTCATGGTAAATGAAGGCATAGTGCTTGGACATAAAATTTCTGAAAGGGGATTGAAGTTGATAAAGCCAAAATTGAAGCAATTGAGAAGATGCCCTATCCAAGAGACATCAAAGGTATTCATAGTTTCCTCGGTCATGCTGGTTTTTATAGGAGGTTTATTAAATATTTTTCTAAGACGTCGCGGCCCCTCACTAATCTTCTTCAAAAAGATGTTCCATATGTTTTTGATGAAGATTGTAAGGAAGCCTTCGAGGTACTAAAAAGGGCTTTAATCACCGCTCCTATAGTTCAACCGCCTGATTGGAATTTACCCTTTGAAATTATGTGTGATGCTAGTGATTATGCTGTAGGGGCTGTCCTTGGCCAAAGAATTGATAAGAAGTTGAATGTAATTCATTATGCTAGTAAAACTTTGGATAGTGCATAGAAAAATTATGCAACCACTGAAAAGGAATTTTTAGCGGTCGTTTTTGCTTGTGATAAATTTAGATAATATATTGTGGACTCTAAAGGAACTATTCATACTGACCATGCTGCAATTAAGTACCTTATGGAGAAGAAAGATGCTAAGCCTAGACTTATTAGATGGGTGCTTTTGCTGCAAGAGTTTGATTTGCATATTGTTGATAGAAAAGGTGCAGAAAATCCTGTAGCTAATAATTTGTCTAGAATGGAAAATATTCCTCATGATCCCATCCCTGTAAATGATAGTTTCCCTGACGAACAACTTGTTGTCGTTAAGGTAACTTCTCATGATGCTCCTTGGTATGCTGATTATGCTAATTTTATTGTTTCAAAAATTTTGCCTCCAAGTTTTACTTATCAACAGGAAAAGAAATTCTTCTATGACTTGAGGCATTACTTTTGGGATGACCCACATTTATACAAGGAGGGAGCTGATGGAATCTTGAGGAGATGTATTCCCGAGCATGAACAGGAGGAGGTATTGAGGAAGTGCCACAATAGTGATTATGGAGGACATCACGCAGGTGAAAGGACTGCACATAAGGTTCTTCAATCAGGTTTTTATTGGCCTACTTTATTTGAGGATGCTAAAAAGTTTGTTTCATCTTGTGATGAGTGTCAAAGGGTCGGTAACATTAGTATACGTAATGAAATGCCTATGAATTATTCTCTTGTTATTGAACCTTTTGATTGTTGGGGGTTTGACTTTATGGGTCCTTTTCCTACTTCTCATGGTAATACTCATATTCTTGTTGCTGTAGATTATGTTACTAAGTGGGTGGAAGCTATACCAACTAAAAGTGCTGATCATAAGACCTCCCTAAAAATGCTTAAAGAAGTTATTTTTCTAGGTTTGGTATGCCTAGATATCTTATGACTGATGGAGGATCTCATTTTATTCATGGAGCTTTTAGAAAGGTTTTAGCTAAGTACGATGTTAATCACAGAGTCTCTGTCGTGTCTTGGATCACGGACACCAGGAGTAAAGGATACCCCCTTTTTAGGTTCGGTATGGGGCGCGAAGGAGGCCGAGTGACGTCTTCCGCCCGAGGGCTTCGTCTACGCTCGAGATCTACGTACTAGCAAGCATCATAGAGACACAAGGAGTTTACCCAGGTTCGGGCCGCTCGGAGGCTAACAGCCCTACTCCTGCATGTCTGGATTGAGAGGTGTATCATGGTGTAGCTTTACAATGGTGGTTGCGGGTGAGAACCCGGGAGGTGTTGGCTAGAGGTTGAAGACGAGCAGATCCTGGCCCGGAGGAGATCACCTCTCGCCTAAGCTAACCTTGGACTTGTGCACTGCCTAGCCTAGCCTCCCCTTTCAGTCCTCCTTTCTCTGTTCTGTCCTCTTCTCCCTTACTTGTCCCTCCTCTTTGCTTGCCCCCCTCCCTTGGGTGCCTCGGTCCTCCTTTTCTAGGCTAAGGGGATACCACAGGTGCACCCTTGGGGCCGGAGGGGTTTTGGCGGGAAAACCCCTCCGGGTTCTCCTTAGGAGGCGACGTGGCCTCCTCTCGTCCAAGTATTCTTCTCAGAGGGGGTAGGTGAGGTCGCCCACCTTTTCCAGGGAGGGCGGACAGAGGCTGACAGCTTTTCCGCCTCTGCCCCCCCTTTGGCGCCTCCATCTTCTTGGCTCCCAAGTCTTCTAGGAGCTTCCAGCCAGGGCTGGCAAGCTTATCCTCTTAGCGTATTGGAGGTTGGTTCCCGGGGGTGAGCCTGGCCTCCTGCTGGGGGTCGGGGTCCTGGGACCTCCATGCCTGCTTCCGGGTCGAGGGGGCCCCGGAGGGTCCCCGGGTCCTTTGCCTTGGTTGTCGATGTCGCGCGCGTCGGGACGCCGTGGGAAAGATGGGGGGGGGGGGCCATCTGCCAGTCTTGTACCTTGGCCTTGAGTGCCTCCTTGGTGGGCCCATGTGCGATGGACCCACTTTGACCGCATCAGGGGAACCCCATGTTCCACTGTTGCGATAGTAGCCCCCGGGCATAGTCCCGGCGGCCAAGCCCTTCTGCCGCTGGAGCTATGACCAAAAAGAGTCAAAGTGGGTCCCCGACGTCAAGTCTTGAGCGTCTTGTCACATCCGTCAGAGCCGCGCACTATGGAGGTGCGCGTCCCACGGGTCTTGAAGTTATCCATCCAGTGGAGTAATTGCGCCAGCCTCCTCGATTCTCGGGGATGGAGAAAGCGAGGCGACGGCCGCTGAAGGCGTATCCGAGCCTTCTTAAAGGCAGGGATACCCCTCAGGATCCTCATTCGTCTTCACTCCTTCCTCAACCCCACTCTTCCTCAGTGGTGAGCACGTCGATGGCGAGGGCTAAGAGAGGAGCTGGTCGCTTGCGCTCGTCCTTGGCGGGGGCAGAGGTGGCATCCGGTAGTCGCGGAAGAGTTGCCCCCCGAGGCCGAGCGAGGCGCGGTTGCGGCGGCGGCCGCGGTCATGGAAGCCGAGGCCGCGGAGGTCGCGGGGCGGGAGGTTCGACGAGCCCTCCCTCGCAGAGGATGACCCACACCGGCTTCTGATGTAGCCCCACACGTGGACAACACCATGGACACCATGCCAAATGGCCCAATGACAAGATCAAGAGTCAAGGCTATTCATGAAAAGGTGACCTCGCTCCTCTCGATGTGTGATCTTGACCTTCCTTTGAATGGGTTGCTACTTCATGCCGGTACCTTGTGCATACTCAGGATCCACCCGGTTGATGGCCCACAATGGAGTCAAGGAGATGACCAAGAGAAGGTCCAAGATGATGGAGAAGATGGACAAGAGGAGACCCAAGAAGATGGACAAGAAGAGGAGGGAAGGAGCGAAGACTGGGTGGCCGGCCTCCCAGCCGGCCTAGGCCGGCCCCAAGGCCGGGCTCCAACCCGAGCCGACCGGCCTCCCAGCCGGCCCAGGCCGGCCTCCAGGCCGGGCACCCACCCGAAGCCGCCGGCCTCCATACCGGCCCAGGCCGGCCCTCAGGCCAGGCCACATCCCGACGCCGCCGGCCCTCAGGCCGGCCTCCCAGCCGGCCTCCAGGCCGGCCTAGGCCGGTCACCCACCTGAGCCGGCCGGCCTCCAGGCCGGCCTAGGCCGGCCCCCAGGCCGGTTCCCCGCCAGAGCCAGCCGGCCTCCAGGCCGGCCTAGGCCGGCCCCCAGGCCGGTTCCCCGCCTTTCCTGCCCCGTTTTGTAATAGACTATAAATAGCTTTCCACTTTCCCCATTTCGAGGTTAGACTGAATCTGAGACTTGTGAGAGCTATGCTCCTCCTCCCTCGTAGCTAGGGTGCCTCGTTGAGGTAGATCTTGTTGTTGCTACTCTTTCACTGCGGTGTCTCTAGTAGTGCAAACCAATCTTTCACTGCGGTGATTCTATTGGATCGGTGGACCGGCCGGTAAGAGCAATCGGTTTCAACAAGAGTAAGTTTGGCTTTGATTCTTCGATCCAAAGGCTACCTTTTTGAGGGTTTGTTGTTGGGTGGAGTTCTTAGAAGGATTTGCTAGTTATCCTTGTGTTTTGCCCACGAATCTCCCTCGTTTCCCCCTCGTGTTCTTCGTGTTCATCCCCGTTTCCCCCTCAAATCCGTGAAGATCGGGCCTAGCCCTACATCATTTGGTATCAAGAGCAAGGGTTTCCACGGATTTGGATCGTGTTTCCACCGTTTATTAGCCTTTTTCCACCAAAATTTTTCTTTCCCATACCAATTTCGAAAATTCCAAAAAAAAAAAAATAGCCCATATGGATTTCGTTCGATCTTTCGATTTGGTGAGCGATTTGTGGTTTTGATCCACGGATCTCGTGCTTAAGACCTTTTCCCCACTTTCCGTTGGTGTTTTCCGGAGGCCTTTTCCGCTCCAAGCCCAAGCGTGCCGCGCAATTCGTCGCCGGCGGTACTACCGTCCGAACGGCCGTTACTACCGCCCGCAATCGGTCTTACCGCCCGTTCGGCCGGTGCTACCGCCGCACGACTATTCACCGACTTCATCTTCGTGTCGCTTCATCGCTACCTCGACGACATCAAAGGTATAGCTTCCGACACATCCCTTTCCATTTCGCGAAACTTTTTCCTAGGAGCTAGCTCTTCATAGTGTGAGCATTGCACTTGTGTGACACCAAGTAACCATATCATAATCTTGTGAGCATCTAGTTGTAGCGGACTCGGCTCGGGCAAAAGCATAAAAGCAAAAGAGAAATAGAAAAGATTCAAAAAAAAAAAAAAAGAGAAAAGCCGAGCCGTGATCCTAGTTATCCTCAAGCTCCAATTACCAATAGATAAATGGGTACACTTGTGCAAATCGGGTGCTCTTTCCCATACACTTGAGCTAGTTGTCCTTCGAGAGGTGGTGCGGCACGAGCATAGTCTTCGTTAGGTCCAAGTTGCTCCTCCCTATAGTCGCACCATCCACGTTTGTCTCCACGTGTGAGTCTCTTTTGTTTCTCGGATTGTGTGGTTAGTCTCTTTTGTTTCGTGGTCCTTGTGGTTATCCTCCACTTCTTGCAATAGCCTTTTCGTTGGTTTCGTTTCGATTTCTTGCCACTTTACCATACCCAAGCTCCTCATAAGTGTGTGTGTGGGTCGCTTTTGGATTGCTAATCAAACACTTTTACTCTTGTGACACCATTGTCTCGGACGGCAAGCCCACTTGTCCAATATTATCAACCAAAGGTAAGAGCGGTTTTTAGCCACCAAATTTTCCACATATCACTTGTGTTGTCTAATCATGGCTAGGGAAGAACAAGACACCGACTTCGGCAAACAAGCGGAGGCCCTTAGGCGGTACATGGACGACAACTTCCGTCGGTATGAGGAGCGCCATCAAGCCGCTCAATGTGAAAACAATGAGCGCTTCGCTCAAATCCACGAGCTCCTCGAGCGAGATCGTCGTCACTCTTCAAGGTCAAGTTCGCGAAGCTCTCGCCACTCCACCGCAAGAAGCCATGCAAGGAGTGAGAATGATCAAGGGCATCAACATCGTCAAGAAGAGCCGCCCCCCCCCCAAGCGATCGTACAACGTCAACATCCTCAAGATCGTCATCGACAAGAGATACCAATTCCAAATGCTAACTTGGATCCCCAACACCGCTATGAAGATAATCGACATCATCGTCATGACCTACCTCCACATCGAGCCCGCCGAGTGCCATTGGCCGACAATCATATTGATCTTGAAGACAATGAGGATTATGTGCCGCGCCACCATCAAAGGCATCGTCACCGAGACCGCCATCGACACCATGATGATGATGATGATGAGGATGATCGCAAGAACCGTTTCAACCCTCCCAAGCTTGTCATTCCTAAGTTCTATGGCACCAACGACCCGGAAGACTATATTGCATGGGAATCCAAGGTCTCCAAGCTATTTCGAGTCTACAAGGTGCCGCAAGACAAACGAGTTGACCTCGCATCCCTCGAGTTTGAAGGCTATGCGCAACTATGGTGGGAACAACTCCAAGCATCCTTTGAAGACCCAATAGACACATGGAATGACATGAAGAAGGAAATGCACAAGCGCTTTGTGCCACATCATTATGCACGCGATTTGTTCAAGAAGCTACAAGAACTCAAGCAAGGTATCAAGACGGTCGACGAGTACTACAAGGAGATGGAGTCCACTCTCTCTCGTGCACACATTGTAGAGTCTGAGGAACAATCAATGGCACGTTTCTTGAACGGCCTCACGTACCCCATCAAGAAGATAGTGGAATTCCAACCTTATGAGAACCTTGTTGAGCTCGTTCATCAAGCCATGAAGGCCGAGCGCCAAGTCACCGAAGAGCTCAAGTATGTCAAGGCCAAGTCCTTCTCCGCCACTAGAGCTTCATCATCAACACAACCCATGACTCAAGTCCAAGCCCAAGGCAATGCCAAAAGTTCTACACCGCAACCCACTACCACTTCCAAGAAGACGACGCCCTCACCACAAGCCGTCAAGTCATATATTACTTGCTACAAGTGTGGAGGTCAAGGGCACAAGTCATTTGAATGCACCAACAAGAAGGTGATGATAGTCAATGACAATGGAGACTATGAGTCCATGAGTGAAGATGAGTACCACGCATTGAACAAGGTGGCCACGATGCAAAGCTTGGATGAAGACGATGACTACATCTATTGTGATGGTGACCCCAACCCCACTCTAGTTGTCACTCGAGTCTTGACTACAATCAACCAAGGTGATGACGCTCAAAGATGCAACTTGTTCCAAACCAAGGCCGGCATCAACGGCAAATCAATCAAGGTAATCATTGATGGTGGGAGTTGTCACAACTTGGCAAGCAAGGAGCTATGTGAGAAACTCAACTTGACGTACAAGAAGCACCCCAATCCTTACCATGTGCAATGGCTTAGTGACTCCGGCACCGTGAGGATCCAACACACGGTTCAAGTATCCTTCAAGATTGGCTCTTATGAGGACACGGTGGATTGTGATGTGGTACCCATGTCGGTTTGCCACTTACTTCTTGGCCGCCCTTGGCAATTTGACAAAGCCGCTACTCATGATGGGCGCACCAACTACTATAGCTTCAAATGGAACAATAAGATCCTAGTGCTCCGCCCAATGACTCCAAGCCAAATCATCGCCGACAACGCCAAGACAATTGTAAGAGCGCAAGAAAAACAATCCCCTAGTGAGTTGAGTGGTGAGAGAGCGAACCACATTCACGTGAGTGAGAGCCACAAGCCAAATATGAGTGAGAAAGGGAAAAGAGTGAGTCCCGGCGTAGTCTTGTTAGCCACCAAAAGTGAGATGCGAGAAGTGAGAGCAAACCCATCCACTTTCCACTTCGTGCTCTTATGCAAAGGAGATGGCAAAGACACTAACGACTTAACCCAAGTTCCTCCGTCTATGTTGTCCATTTTGCAGGAATTCAAAGATGTCTTTCCGGATGAGCTTCCTCAAGGCCTTCCTCCCCTACGTGGAATCGAGCATCGCATCGACCTCATTCCCGGCGCCCCTCTACCCAATAGAGCGCCATACCGCACCAACCCCGAGGAAACGAAGGAGATCGAGCGCCAAATTCAAGAACTCCTCGCCAAGGGACATGTTCGTGAAAGCTTGAGTCCGTGCGCCGTTCCGGTAATCCTCGTCCCCAAGCAAGACGACACACTCCGAATGTGCATGGATTGCCGTCCCATCAACAATATCACGGTGAGGTATCGACATCCTATCCCACGACTTGATGACATGCTAGATGAGCTTAGTGGTGCCACTATTTTCTCCAAAATTGATTTAAAGAGTGGCTATCACCAAATCCGTATGCATGAAGGCGATGAATGGAAAACCGCATTTAAAACAAAACTTGGTCTTTATGAGTGGATTGTCATGCCCTTTGGTCTTTCAAATGCTCCTTCAACATTTATGCGTCTTATGAATCACGTCTTGCGGACTTTCATTGGCAAGTTTGTGGTTGTCTACTTTGATGATATCCTTGTTTATAGCAAATCCTTGCATGAACATGTCGACCATGTGAAGCAAGTTTTGTTGGCCCTTCGTAATGCTTCGCTTTTTGCCAATCTCAAGAAATGCACCTTTTGCACCGACAAGCTTGTATTCTTGGGTTATGTGGTTTCTTCAAAAGGGATTGAAGTTGACACCTCTAAGGTTGAGGCAATCACAAATTGGCCACCGCCAACTAATCTTGCTCAACTTCGTAGTGCTCTTGGTTTGTTTGGGTTTTACCGTCGCTTTGTGAAAGATTTTAGCACAATTGCTTGCCCCTTGAATGAGCTTACCAAAAAGAATGTACCCTTCACTTGGGGCAATACTCAAGAATCGGCTTTCAATGAACTCAAGAAGAGATTGACCGAAGCTCCTTTACTTGCTTTGCCGGATTTCTCCAAAACTTTCGAACTTGAGTGTGACGCTAGTGGCCTTGGCATCGGTGGCGTCCTCATGCAATGTGGCCGTCCCGTTGCCTATTATAGCGAAAAACTTGATGGTGCTCGCCTAAACTACCCAATCTACGACAAGGAACTCTATGCCTTAGTACGTGTTTTCGAAGTGTGGCAACACTACCTTTGGCCCAAAGAATTTGTTATCCATTCCGATCATGAATCTTTGAAATATTTGAAAACCCAAGCCAATTGGAACAAAAGACATGCCAAATGGGTTGAATTCATCGAGTCTTTTCCCTATGTGGTGAAGTACAAAAAAGGTAAGGACAATATAGTTGCGGATGCTCTTTCCCGCAAGATGATCTTACTCACCCAACTTGAAATCAATGTTTTGGGTCTTGATGCCCTTAAAGAACTCTATGCTTCCGATTCTTTCTTTGGTCCTATCTTTACCAAGTGCACAATTGACAAAGGTTGCGATGATTTCTACTTGCACAAGGGTTTCTTGTTTAAGGCTAACAAACTATGCATTCCCGAGTCCTCGCTCCGTTTGTTAATTCTACAGGAATCACATAGTGGAGGACTCATGGGACACTTTGGACGTGACAAGACACTCGCCATGCTATCTACACACTACTTTTGGCCACGGATGACGCGTGATGTGGAGCGCTTGGTGCGCCGTTGCCCAACTTGCCTTAAAGCTAAGTCCACGTTGAACTCTCATGGCCTTTATATGCCTTTACCAATACCACACACACCTTGGTCCGACATTAGCATGGATTTCGTCTTAGGATTACCTCGCACAAAGAATGGCAAAGATTCAATATTTGTTGTTGTCGATCGCTTCTCGAAAATGGCACACTTTATTCCTTGCAATAAGACCAACGATGCTTCACACATTGCAACTTTGTTCTTTAGGGAAATCGTTCGTCTACATGGAGTGCCGAAGACCATTGTTTCGGACCGCGATGTCAAGTTCACAAGCTACTTTTGGAAGGCATTGATGGCAAAGCTAGGAGTCAAGCTCCTCTTCTCCACCGCTTACCACCCACAAACCGACGGCCAAACCGAGGTGGTGAATCGAAGCTTATCAACTCTTCTTCGCGCATTAATCAAGCCAAACATCAAGGGTTGGGAGGAATGCATACCGCACGCCGAGTTCGCCTACAACCGTGCCTCCCACCGGGCGACCAAGCGAAGCCCGTTTGAGGTTGTCTATGGGTTCAACCCCAACACCGCCCTAGACATCCTACCACTTCCTCTACACGAGCGCACCGACATGGACGTCGACAAAAGAGCCGACTACATGAAGACATTACATGAGTCAACACGAGCAACTCTAGAGGAGCACACAAAGCGCCAAGCCACCAAGATCAACGAGTTGAAGAGGCCCATGGTATTCGAAGAAGGAGACCTTGTGTGGCTACACCTCCGCAAGGACCGTTTTCCGGATGAAAGGAAATCCAAGCTTGCTCCTCGCGGTGACGGACCTTTCCGAGTGCTCAAGCGCATCAACGACAACGCATACAAGATCGACATACCAACCTCAAAGTACTTGGTGCATGACACGTTCAACGTCGCCGACCTATCCCCTTTCCACGGAGATGCAAGCGTTCAAGAGGATGACGAGTCGAAGACGACTCTTTCCGAAGGGGGGGAGATGATGTAGCCCCACACGTGGACAACACCATGGACACCATGCCAAATGGCCCAATGACAAGATCAAGAGTCAAGGCTATTCATGAAAAGGTGACCTCGCTCCTCTCGATGTGTGATCTTGACCTTCCTTTGAATGGGTTGCTACTTCATGCCGGTACCTTGTGCATAATCAGGATCCACCCGGTTGATGGCCCACAATGGAGTCAAGGAGATGACCAAGAGAAGGTCCAAGATGATGGAGAAGATGGACAAGAGGAGACCCAAGAAGATGGACAAGAAGAGGAGGGAAGGAGCGAAGACTGGGTGGCCGGCCTCCCAGCCGGCCTAGGCCGGCCCCAAGGCCGGGCTCCAACCCGAGGCGACCGGCCTCCCAGCCGGCCCAGGCCGGCCTCCAGGCCGGGCACCCACCCGAAGCCGCCGGCCTCCATACCGGCCCAGGCCGGCCCTCAGGCCGGGCCACATCCCGACGCCGCCGGCCCTCAGGCCGGCCTCCCAGCCGGCCTCCAGGCCGGCCTAGGCCGGCCCCCAGGCCGGTCACCCACCTGAGCCGGCCGGCCTCCAGGCCGGCCTAGGCCGGCCCCCAGGCCGGTTCCCCGCCAGAGCCAGCCGGCCTCCAGGCCGGCCTAGGCCGGCCCCCAGGCCGGTTCCCCGCCTTTCCTGCCCCGTTTTGTAATAGACTATAAATAGCTTTCCACTTTCCCCATTTCGAGGTTAGACTGAATCTGAGACTTGTGAGAGCTATGCTCCTCCTCCCTCGTAGCTAGGGTGCCTCGTTGAGGTAGATCTTGTTGTTGCTACTCTTTCACTGCGGTGTCTCTAGTAGTGCAAACCAATCTTTCACTGCGGTGATTCTATTGGATCGGTGGACCGGCCTGTAAGAGCAATCGGTTTCAACAAGAGTAAGTTTGGCTTTGATTCTTCGATCCAAAGGCTACCTTTTTGAGGGTTTGTTGTTGGGTGGAGTTCTTAGCAGGATTTGCTAGTTATCCTTGTGTTTTGCCCACGAATCTCCCTCGTTTCCCCCTCGTGTTCTTCGTGTTCATCCCCGTTTCCCCCTCCAATCCGTGAAGATCGGGCCTAGCCCTACATCAGCTTCCCTCCGTTTGAGTTCGTCATGGATCTGGATAGAAGACTACGCAGCCGGCTTCATCTGCCGGACTCCTTTGTGGCGGCGGTGGACATGGATGACGACCGGCCCACCGGTTACTGGCTGCAGGTCGAGGGCTGCCCCAACGGCCCCTCCTGGGTCGAAGCGGAGTACACCGTCGACGGCTCCATGCTCCTGGGGAAAGGATGGAAAGCGTTCGCGCGCTCCCGTCGCCTTACCCGGGGGCAGTACTTGTCGTTCGAGTACGACGGGGATGAGACGCTCTCCGTGAAGATCTTCCGTGCCGATGGAGGACGCGAGGATTGCTGCATGGAGAGCGACAGCAGCAGTCGCAGCAGCTGCTACGATGAGGGGGACGATGATGAAGATGAAGAGGACTCCCTCAGCATCAAGGCCGAGAGGAGCCCGCTTCCCTGAAGATGCGGGGGCAGCGCCGCGGCAGCGCCCCCCGAAGATGTCCTTGACCTCCTTCTTGGCGGCCTCGTCAACGTACTTCTGGAAGTAGCGCCTTCCGTGGTGCGGGGAGGCTCCTTGCTTGCTTAGGAGCCAACCTTTCTTTGTAAAAAGTAGGCCCCATTATAGACTTTTGGATGACGAAAAACTAGTACTCTTGCTGTCGCTTGGCCTTCAAGCTAAATAGATGCGATCGAGAACGGTTTTCTGCAAAACTCGCTCTTGATTGCGGCGCTAGGTGAACCGTCAGAGGGGCCAGTGGGGAACAGAGGGCCTATAAAAGGCTCTCTAGCCCCCAGCTCCTTGGCCACCCTTAGTCTTGCTTCTTCTTGCTTCTTGCCCTCCCTGCCCCTTCACAAACCACAAGGCCATGTCGGGGGAGGTAGAGATGTTCTTCTCAGGGACGTCGACGGCGGCGTCCGTGCACCGGGGTGTGGCAGAGGCTCCCAGGGGAACTGGGGCCTATGCCGCTGGAGAAGAAGATGAGGTGGTGTCGCGCCTGGCCCTCGCTATGGACATTTCACGCTTGGCGACGATCTCTGGTCCCGCAGCCCAGGAGGAGGCTCGGGTGCGTGCGCTTTGCAGGGATCAACTTCTGGCAGCCTTGAAGGAGAAGACCGCGGGGATCCCGGAGGCATCCCAGCTCTGGGAGGAGTTCGACGCCATCAAACAGGTCAGTGTTCTGTTTTTCTTGGCCCCTCGCTCCTCTTGGGCCTGGTCTGGATCCTGACCGAACTTGTCCCCTGTCGCAGGAGGACGACAACGCCATGATCGAGGTGGCAGCCGAGGTGGTCTCCTTGCTCCACTGCCTGGCGCCCGGACGCACCAGACAGCCAGGAGACGCCTGAAAAAATCCTTCCGGGTTCTCCCTCTCCTCCCAGGTGTCCCCGGGAATTGAGAGGTCCCCCGTTGGGCGCGAACAAGGCAAGGGCGCATAGCAAGGAGCGCTAACCCCAAGCTGGCCTTAGTAGCACAGAGTCTAGTAGTTGCACAACCGAATGTAAATTCAAGAATGTAATTCAGAATGTAAATTCGGATGTATGCAACCCTAGACTCAACTCCCGGGGTCATTTCCCGAATCTTCCTTTGCACTAACGCGCCGTCTGGTTTTCAGAGGAGGCCGCTTAGGTGCAAGGCACTCTACCTCCACATGATAGATGTACCCCCTAAGTCGGACTATACCTTCCGGGAGTCCTTCGCAACTGTCCACGGGTACTAGGCCAGAGGGAAACGGACCGTTCTTCGGGGTGGTCGCATACCCCCGCAAAGGCTCTCATCAATCGTCAAGCATGCGCAGGTCGATGGTATATTGACTCCGAGCGAGATGTTATGCCTAAATGCAGGATGCTGATGCAAGAACTTATCTATTTTCCTGTCGCGTCTCCTCCCCATCCAGTCCTTCCCGGGTGTCAAAATCCTTCTTTCGTGTCCCGCCGCCCAATCCTGCCCCGGGAAGGAGCTACACATATCAAACTTTCAGTAGGAAAAGAATGGACCCTCTTTCCTATCATGCTAGCGTGTTATCCGAAGCAAACCGCAAGCACAGTTGGTAGTGCATTTCTGTGGTGAGGTGCGTTTCACCACAGCACTGCCTGATTCCCCTTTCCGCGGCAGCACGGCATGATCGGGCGGCGGTGCCTAGCCTGTGAGGCCACTCGCGGTGCTTCTACCCATCTGCCACCGGCACATACCAGCCCCCTGCTTATGGTTTGCTAAGGATAACACGCTTCCATGGAAGGATTGAGGCTCATGGAAATTGAAATAACTTATCTTTTATTCTTCTAGCGACGATTCTTACACCCTTTTTACAGAACGCTAGCCCCTCAGGCGTTGTTTAACGGATCCGACGTTTGCGATTCATGTTCGTAATCAGGGGTAGAATTTCCGAAGATTCTCGATGTTCCAGGCGTTCCTTCCGGCCGGCCTTGCTCGTCTTCCAGGTACACCATTCCGGGTTTCAGGGTATGTGTCACCCGGAAGGGTCCTTCCCACTTTGATGACATTTTGTTCAGGCCTTCCATGTTTTTCCTCTTGCAGAGTACCATGTCCCCGGGTTGCAGCTCTTGCGAGCGAACATGACGACTGTGGTATCGGCGGAGTCCTTGCTGGTACCGAGCTGACCATAAGGAGGCCTGGCACCTTCTCTCTTCCAACAGGTTTATGTCATCGATCCTCCGCTCTTCTTGCGTGTTCTCATCATATGCGAGCACCCGGGGTGATCCGTACTTGAGCTCTGATGGCAGGACAGCTTCAGCTCCGTAGACGAGGAAGAAGGGTGTCTCTCTAGGGCTCTGCTTGGTGTTGTCCTCAGTGACCACAGTACGCTTGGCAGGTGATTGATCCAGTTTTTTCCCTTGTTCTCCAGCTTGTCAAAGGCTTTGGTCTTCAATCCCTTGAGAACTTCTGCATTTGCTCGCTCTACTTGCCCGTTGCTTATTGGGTAGGACACCGAGGCAAACCACACCTTGATGCCCATTTCTTCGCAGAAGTTGAGGAAGGCTTTGCTTGTGAACTGAGTGCCATTGTCGGTGATGATTCTGTTTGGTACTCCAAACCGGTAGATGATTCCTTCGATGAACTTGATGGCGGCCTGAGCCGTCTGACGTGGAACTGGCATTGCTTCCACCCACTTTGTGAACTTGTCGATTGCCACGAATAGGTACTCGTGACCACCCACAGACTTTGGTATCTTGCCGACGATGTCCAGCCCCCAGACCGCGAACGGCCAGGAGATTGGTATCAGCTTCAACGCTTGAGCTAGCTGGTGCGTGTTCTTGGCATAGTACTGGCAAGCTTCACAGGTCTTGACTAGCTGCTCCGCGTCATTAAGTACCGCTGGCCAGTAGAACCCTTGGCGGAAAACCTTCCCCGCCAAAGATCTTGAATCCACATGACTTGAGCATATCCCTTCGTGTATGTCCCTTAGTAGTTCTCGGCCTTGTTCTTGTGATATGCACCGTAGCTTGACTCCGTTTTCGCGCCACCGGTAGAGCTCGCCGTCGATTAGGACGTAGAGCTGTGCCCGGCGGGCCACTTGCTCGGCTTCGTGGTCATCCTCCGGGAGGGCGTGTTCCACCATGTACTTGATGATGTCCTGGGCCCAGGTTGGGTGGGTCCGTTCCACCAGCAGTACCTCCTGGCCAGAAGGAAGCAGTGCTTCTTCGGCCGCGGGCACTGCCGGGTCTTGGGCTTCCGGGCTGGCTACCCGTGTTGTTGATGTAGAAGGGTTGCCAGCCACCTTTGTCACTGAAAAACTTGGCTTCAGCCTCTCGGGAGAGACTGAAGGCCGCTTGAGCACCTCGATGTAGATCCCGGGAGGTACCGGTTCTCGCTTGGACGCCAGTTGTGATAGCTCATCCGCAGATGTGTTTTCCTCCCACGACACGTAAGCAGCTTTGAAGCTACTGAAGCGCCGCTGGAGTTTCCACACTTCTTCGATGTACGACGCCATCTGAGGACAGGCGTAGTCTTTGTTGACTTGCTTGATGACTAGCTGAGAGTCACCCTTGACGATGATCGTGCCGATGCCGAGGCCGATGGCAGCACGAAGTCCCGCAAGCAGACCCTCGTACTCTGTCATGTTGTTGGAGATGTTTCCTTGGTAGTGCATTTGGACGACGTACTTCAAGCGCTCACTGGTTGGTGAAGTGAGGACGACCCCGGCACCTCCTTGCCCCTTGGTGTAGGAGCCGTCGAAGTGCATGGTCCCGGTGTCGGGATCCTCCTTCCCGGGAAGGCTCGTCTCCTCCTCTGGGTTGTCGATCGCTGTTGTCGGAGAACTGTCCCAGGAACTGGGCGTGTCTCAAGAAGGATCGAGTAAGGGGCTGAACACGGAATCAAACAACCCTCAACGTGCTCCGGCGACGGTGCTCGTCGGACTCGCTGCGGGACAGCACTGCAGAGATGGAACACTCGGTCTTACCCAAGTTCAGGGCCCTCTTGAGGAGGTAAAACCCCTACGTCCTGCCTTTGTGTATTGCACTGCTTGGAGATGTCACAGTACAAGGAGAGCTTGTAGAGCTCGAGGTGGCTAACAATGGCTACTTGCTAGTCTTCAGATCTAGGGTTTTTTGGGCTCAGGAATCTTGGAACCCTTTGCTTGAGCGTGCTCCCCCCTCCTTTTATAGGCATCTCGGACCTCTTCCGCCCAAACATTTGGGCGGGAAGGGTTACCACACCGCGACGAAGGAGGAGGCGCGGTGCACCATAAAGGTGAAGTCCACCAGAAAGGTGAAGGCCCTGGACGCGGTCCAGGGCAGGGACGGCGTCACCAAAGCTGGAAAAGGCCACCGTCCAACGGGCGGCGAGCTGGCGCTGCGGAGGCGGAACGGGTCCCACGGTGACGCTGCCCTTGGAGCGTAGCTGCAGACGGTTCCCTTATCACCGAAGAGGCAATACTCGTTGTCCGCTTTGCTTGGTGCTGCTTTGTTGACTCCTTTATACATAGGAACGGCAACTGCGGCGTCGTCGTCATCGCGCGCAAGCGCGCGCGTCACTCTGCATATGGTGCAGGGCCCATGTGCGCTCTGTCGCGGATGCAGGGATGGCTTCGTGAGGAAGGAACCTCGGCGAGGCATAAAACCTCGCCGAGCCCTTCGGCTTGGTCCTTAGCAGAATTGCGGGTGGCATCGGAGACACCTTGTCGAGTTGCGATCCCTCGCCAAGAGAGAATATCCTAGGCGAGGAGAAAAGGCCCCTCGCGAGGGGAATACCCTCGCGAGGCTCGCCAGGCTTGGAGAGCCTGGTCCTTAGCGAAAATCATCCAGAGAATCTTGTGGGCCCTGGCAGGCCGGCCCGTGGTACCCTTGTTTCCACTGTGCCGACAGTAGCCCCCGGGCCCGCGACGGGCACGCCGAGGCCCATGAACGAAGGCGAAGCGTCGAGGGGCCAAAGATGCCTGACAGGGCCGCGACACGTGGAGTGCAGCGGTTGCACCCGCGGCCACGACCTCCTCGGCTCCAACGGGCGACGTGGCGGGGCCCGCCATGACTCGGGAGCTGGTCAATAAAGCCTGGGTGCGCGGACTGCGCCCGTCACTTCTCCCATAACTCCTCTGCAAACCTCTCTCCACACCTCCAATCTTTCCAGAGCGCTCCAACTCCAGAGTCTTTGTCTTCAAGCTCCTTCTCCGACGGCCATGGCTCCCAAGAGGGCAACCGACGGCCAAAAAGGCAACGGTGCGATGCAGACCGGCACGTCTACGGTGGCGGCGCGGGGCGCCGCGCCCCAGGGGGTGATGCCGGAGTCCCTTGTCGGCGCGGCGACGATTTCCAAGGTGCGGCACCTGGTGGCCGCCAACACCCACGAGCTCGGTGCCACCAGCATGGCGCCCGGCAGCAGCAAGGTCGGCGCAGGGTACTACCCCATCTTCTTTCACACACTCTATGCCGGCCTCGTTCCTCCCTTCTCCAGCTTCCTCCTGGCGATCCTTGAAGCGTACCGGATCCAACTTCTTTTCACCTCCACCCCAACTCCGTGCTCATTCTCGCCATCTTCGCCTACCTCTGCGAGGCGTACGTTGGTGTCCACCCCTCGGTGCCCCTTTTTCGTAGCTTCTACTCTCTCCGGAGCACCAAGTCGAACGAGCGGCTTGGATGCGTCTCCTTCCGCATTGCCGCCGCCAGAAGTGAAGAATACATTCCCATCGCGTGGCAGGGTGAGAATGCCATCACCGAGGTGACGAAGAAGGTGGAGAAGTTTCGCCAGAAATGGCTTTTTGTCGGCACCAAGTCGTCGAACCGCAACCTGGAGGTACCCGTGGCGCCGCCGAGGAAGTGGGCGCGTTGGGCGAGCGGTGACTTCGAGGGCCCTAAGCTTGAGGCGGTATACGAGCGTATTCAGGTGCTCCGAGAGGCCGGGCTCACCGGCCGGATGGTGGCGATGGATTTTGTTGCTACGCCGCATTGCTCCCCTTCAATGGCATTCAGAGCCGATGTGGACCTACTCAGGCCCAGACGATAGGATGCGCCTCAGCGCCGACGACCTCACCCCAGGCGAGCTGAAGCAGATCATGAAGGTCCTTTTCGCCACGACGTCCGTTTCGCCCCCAAGCAACGACGACGCCTTGCCGCTGTTCGTCTATGTGGATGAGAGCGTTCGTGAGGCCCGTAGGCTCCTACCCCTCTTCGATGAATGGGGCATCAGACCCGCGAGGCTTGTCGGGTCCCGCCGCAACCCATGGGCGGCGGAACAGGAGCAGGTGGGCGACGCGCTGGAGCCAGACGAAGATGAAGAGTCTGGCGAGGACGAGGCTTCCCGAGGTGCCAATCCCTCTGGCGAGGACGAGGCCTCGAGAGGTGCTGATCCCTCGGGGGGCGACGCAGGTTCAAGAAACACGCCGCCCGGCGGGGACCTCCAGGAGATCTCCTCTAGCGGCGATGGGGACGCTTTCCTCGTGGTTCGTTCCCAACGCCCCATGGAGGAGGAGGGCAGCAGCAGGACAGGGCGCCACGAGCCCCGCACCAAGGCCCTCCACGACAGGGACGCCGGGGCCGCCTCGAGGGAGGCTCCTCCCGAGGAAGCGGCGGCGCCTCCCGAGGAAGCCGGAGCGAGCACCCTCCAGCCGCCCAAGGGGAAGAAGAGGGTGTGGAGAGCGGCCGACGAGTAAGTTTGGTTCTTTCCTTTCCCTTCGGCATTTGCTTCTGAGGATCTCCTCCTGAAGGGTCTTCGCTTTGTTTGTGTTTCTTCAGTGTACCCGCGGCGCCGAAGAAGCGGCGCCTCCGCAGGCTTGGGGAGATCGCCAGCGCCGCCGAGGAGGCGCCTGTGGCCGATGAGCCGCGGCGGGCGGCCGAAGAGCCGCAGCAGGCGACCGAAGAGCTGCAGCAGGCGGCTGACGAGCCGCAGCAAGAGGCTGCCGAGCCTCAGCGAGAGGCTGTTCCTCCAGCGGGTGAGCACCGTGTGGAGGTGGTAGTGGTTGAAGAGGCGGTGTCGCCTCCAACTAGGACAGCTTCTCCCCCCGTGGTGGAGCACCGTGAGGAGGAGATGATTGAGCTGGCGACGCCCCCGCCAACTCGGGCTGCTACTCCTCCTGCGGCCGAGCACCGCGAGGAAGAGGAGGCGGTGGACGAAGAGATCGTCATGGAGCCGCCTCCACTGGCGGAAGAGGCTTCCACAAGGGGGGCGGAAGCGCCCGAGGCCGCGGCAGACGCGGCCACTACGGAAGGGGCGGGGAGCGCCCCAGAAGAGCAGGAGGCGGAGGCGCCCCTAGAGCCCCCGAGCGGCGGAGCCGGGGGTGAGAGGACGCCCAGCCCCCAGAGGGCTCTTGCCTTGGGCAGCGAGGGAGGCGACCGCGCCAGCCCCCAGGCCGCACCAGAAGCGGCCGTGAGCCCGAGGCAGGAGGCCCCAGGTGCCTCGACGAGTGTCGAGGCCTCTGCGCCCTGCAGCGGCGCGGGGACCTTGGCGCTGCAGGAGCCGCGTCCTCGCGCGGCTCGCCGCAGGGTTGTCTTCGGCCAAGCGCGGCGGGCGCTTGACGAGCTGGAGGTGCAACACGCTGAGGAGGAGCGCGCCCGGGAGGAGGAGCGGACAAGGCTGGCTGACGCCTGGGCCCTCCTCTACGAGAGGGTGGAGATGTGCCGTAGGCAGGACGCAACGGCCTAGGCAGCGCGCGAAGAAGCAATGCGCTTCGCGAAGGAGACCCGCGACAGCGTCAAGCGGGAGGCGGCCGAGGTCATGGACCAGCTGGGCGCCGCCCGGGAGGTGCTGGAGGCGGAGACCGACGCCAAGCATCAAGAGCTAGCGGCCGCCGAGCAAAAATTTGCCGCCGAGTCTGAGGCCGCAAGGGTTAGCCTGAAGGAGCTCCGCGAGCTGCTAGACGCCCGCGAGGGCCAGCTGGCGCCTCGAGAGGCCGAGCTGAAGAGGCGCGAGGAAGAGCTCTCCCTCCGGGAGAAGGAGCTGGACCAGCGCGAGGAGCAGGTCCACTGCTGGAGGAGGAGCAGGCCACCCGCGAGGGGCAGCTGCAGGAGCGCGAGAACTCAGGTGGCCAGGAGCGAGGCCACCCGCAAGGAGCGCCACGACAAGGCCAACGCCGACCTCGCGCTGAAGCAAAAACGAACCCAGGAGGAGGCCGACGCCAAGGTCGAGCGCATCCGCGAGAGCCTCGCCAACGATTACGACGCCAAGGCCAAGAAGCAGGAAGAGCGCTTCACGACCAAGCGCAACGAGTTCCTGCACCGGATCGAAGGGCTCGAGAAGTCTGAGCAGGAGTTGACCTCTCGCCTCCAGCGCACCAAGAAGGCGCTGACTCGCGCGGAGAGGGAGATCGCCGCCCTGAAAGCGGACCTGAGCGACCTCCAGCAGCAGGTGGGGTCGGCCGCGGACCGCGCGGAGCAAGCGCGAGACACCGCGCAGCACGGCCGGGCCATGACGCGCCAGCGCCAGGTCATGCTCCACGAGCTGGTCCGTCGCGCGAACGCCGTCGGGGATGACATGAGGATCGAGGTCCCCCACTTTCCCTCCGGAGGGATCGACGACGAGGCCGCATACACGCACTTCTTCGGGCAATTCCTCGGGGAGCTTGAAAAGGTCGCGAAATGCTTCGACGAGCGCGTCGTGGCGGAGAGCCGCGATCTCCTCGTCCTCGCCACCAGCCGCGTCTTCAGCAACCTCCTGAAGCTCTGGCCCTCGTTCAACCTCGAGGCCGTGATGGGGCCGGTCGAGATTCGCAGCAAGGCGTGGGAGGCCGTTGAGGAGCTCGCCAGGAAGTACGACCAAGTCCTGGTCGATGAAGACGAAGGCGACGGCGAGGAAGGCGCCCTAGAGGCGGAAACTGCCGTGGACGGAGCGGGCACCTCAGGAGGCGCGACGGCCTGAACTCCTTCCTGTAGCTGGTCGTGCATGGGGCACATTATCTTAGTATTTTAGTTGTAACAACTTTTGTAAAGACTTGCTTTAAGCTTTTGAACGCGCTTGTAAATGTCCTTCGGGTGGCTTTTGTCTTTCCCCTTCATGTCTTTTTCACTCTACGTCTTAGGACCCTCTCTTGGCGCTACACCACCGCCGCTTTGGTATGTGAGAGTCTGGGCTCCACAAGTCCGGGGTGTGTGTGAGGCCTCAAGAAGTAAGAGCTCCTCGAAGCGCGATGCTTGGGGCCCCGCTTTGACGTGCAAGCAGCCCATGCGGCGTAGGAGAGAGAAAAGAGACTCGAGGGGCAAAAACCAGCGAGAGGAAATTCGACCAAGTGTTTGTACTTAGCTTAACGAGGCATTCTGCCTTGGAGAGGTTGTCGGTTCCCCGGCGAGATGTTTTTGCCTTGATGTTGCCTGAGGCTTGGAGAACCTGCTTTCCTGCACTTGGAGAGATAGGCATACCCACAAGCAGTACATAGCTAGAAATCTTATGGTGCTCGTAGGTTCCTTCCTGTGTGTCTTGCGAGGAGAACAGGCACCAAGGTTTTTGGTGATCCTTGGTGAGTTGACGTGTGCGGGAGCTGACCCATGAGTTCAGAGCTCCTTGGGAGTTGACATGCATGAGAGCTGACCCGCAAGTTCAGAGCTCGGATCCCTTGGGTTTTAGGTGCTGCCGGGATGCTCCCGTGGCATGACACCATGCTAGCCCCCGCTCGCGAGATACGCATGAGGGATCATACGAGCGAGAGAGAAAAGCAAATAACATTAGAGCTTACCGAAGCAACAAAATATGCTGGCGCGATGCGCAAAGGTTCAAATTGACCTGAAACATAGGTTCATTACACTGGCGTGGCCAGAAACACAAAAAATCCGCCATGCTCTGGGCATGGGGTCCACATGCTGTGGCTGAGACTCTCGAGGGGGCGTGCCCGAGGCAGACGCATGTAGAGAGAGCTCAGGGGGCCCCTAGGCGGGGATGGCTTTTAGCCTGCGTTCCACCATGACCGGCATGGGGATCCACCTCGCCAAGGCATGGTGCCTGAAGAGGTAACCGTGCCGAGGCTTGGTGGCTTGGGAGTCTTCTCGAACGGCCCGCGGCAACGTATAGTAGAGAGGGGAGCCCGAAGTTTTTTCCTCGTGGAGGATGATGGCGCGTGGCTCTCCCTTGATGCAAAAAGTTGCTCGCCGAGGGCGATCAGGGGTAGAACTTGCGCAGGTGCTGGATGTTCCAGGGGTTGGCGACGGGGATGCCATCCTCCGTCTCGAGTCGCGCGGAGCCAGGCCTGGCGATGTGCACGACTCTGTAGGGGCCTTCCCACATTGGTGAGAGCTTGTGGAGGCCTTCCCTGGAGAAGATTCTCCTCAGGACAAGGTCTCCTGCTTCGAGAGTGCGCGGGCGGATGTGGCGGCTGTGGTAGCGACGGAGGTCTTGCTGGTACCTTGCCGCTCTCAGGGCCGCATTTCGGCGGAGCCCTTCAAGCAGCAGCAGGTCGTCGTTGCGGAGTTCGTCCACCACAGCCTCCTTGAAGGCCAGGACTCGCGGAGAGCCATGAGTGATCTCGCTGGGGAGGACCGCTTCAGCGCCATAGACGAGGGAGAATGGCGTCTCACCAGTTGGCTTCGTTGGCGTGGTGCGGATGGACCAGAGCACCGAGGGGAGCTCATCGATCCAATGCTTGCCGCTGGCCTTGAGGCGGTTGAAGCTTCTCGTCTTGCGGCCCTTGAGCACCTCGGCGTTGGCCCGTTCGGCCTGCCCGTTGCTTCGTGGATGCGCCACCGAGGGGTAGCAGATTTGGGCACCGATGCTGCCGCAATAGGACTTGAAGGCGCCACTGATGAATTGTGAGCCGTTGTCGGTGATGATGCGGTTGGGCACGCCGAAGCGGCAGACCAGGCTCCTTATGAACTTTACCACCGATTTCGTCGGAATGGTGCATACGGGTTCCACCTCAGGCCACTTGGTGAATTTTTCGATGGCGACGTAGAGGTAGCGGTAGCCCCCGAGCGCTCGCGGGAAGGGTCCCAGCAGGTCCAGCCCCCAGACCGCGAACGGCTAGGAGAGCGGAATCGTCTAGAGTCCTTGCGCGGGCTGGTGGATTTGCTTGGCGTGGAATTGGCATGCGTCGCAGGACTGGATGATTTCAGCGGCATCTTGAAGCCACTCCAGAAGACCTTGCCTGCAATGGTGCGCGAGGAAGAGTGGTGGCCGCACTCGCCGCTGTGGATGTCGTTGATGAGCTGGCGGCCTTCCTCGGCAGGGACGCACCGCAGCGCAACCCCATTGGGTCGCTTGCGGTACAGGTCTCCGTCGTGGAGGCAGTAGGACTTGGCCTGACGAGCAATTCTCTCGGCCTCTGCGTCGTCTTCGGGGAGGGCTCGGTTCTGCAGGTAGTTCTTGATCTCGTCGATCCAACCAGTATCTTGTCGTACCAGGGTTAGCAGCAAACGATCGTCCGAGGGCAACCCACAGTTTGTTGCTCCGCTCGGTGGGGCAGGTGGGAGCTCCTCGTCGATGCTGATGTTGACCACATTTTGCTTGACCGAGGCCTTGGTGAGCCTCTCCTCGAACACTCCAGGCTTCTGGGTTTCTCTTCTTGCTGCTCGCCGAGCAATTTCATCTGCCTCTTGGTTTTCTGCCCGCGGGATGTGCTTGAGCTCCATTCCCCTGAAGTGCTTCTCCAGCTTGCGTACCTCTTCAAGGTAGGCCACCATGTAGGTGTCCTTTGGCGTGTAGCTTTTGTTGGAGAAGTTGACGAGGAGTTGGGAGTCGCCCTTGATGAGGATGTACTTAATGCCGAGGGCGATGGCGGCTCTGAGCCCGGCGAGGAGGCCTTCATATTCAGCGATGTTGTTGGAGACCTTGTAATTATCCTTGAAGCACAATTGGACGGCGTAGTAGAGCTTGTCGCCTGTCGGTGAGGTGAGGACGGCACCAGCCCCTGCACTCCTGGCCGCAAAGGCGCCGTCGAAGTGCATGGTCCAGTGGCTTGGTGTCGTCCCTCCTGAGGCTGTAACCTCCTCCTCTTGAGGCTCTTCTTCACGCGTGTCTGTCCATTCGGCCATGAAATCAGCCAGCGCCCTGCCCTTGATGACCCTGGTGGTGTCAAACTCCAGCTCGAAGGGTTGTAGTTCTATGCCCCAGCTTGCGACGCGATCTGTCGCGTTTGGGTTGCGCAGGACCTGCTCCAGGGGATATGAGGTGACCACCTTGATGGGGTGGCCCTGGAAGTAGTGGCGCAGCTTCCTGGAGGCGATGAGGAGCGAGAAGAGGAGCTTTTGCTGCATGGGGTAGCGCTCGTGAGCGTCCCGCAGTACTGTGCTGACGAAGTACACGGGATGCTCGACGTGGGTAGTCGTTGGCGTGGCAGCGGCTGACTCCTCTCCAGGCTTGGTAGAGTCCTCGACAAGGGTTTCTTGAGGCTCCACTTGAGGAGGCTCGACAGGGGGCTGGATGCTTGGCGAGGGTGCCTCCTTGTCGGGGGGTTCTGGGCTTGGCGAGGCAGAGGTCTGCTTGGCGAGGACTGGCTCTTCCCTTTCCGCCACCAAGACTGCGCTCGCCGTCTGAGGAGTGGCTGCAAGATACAGCTTCAGAGGCTCGCGAGGGCGTGGGGCGACCATGATGGGTGGGCTCGCCAGGTATTTCTTCAGGTCCTCAAAGGCCTTTGCTGCTTCAGGGGTCCACTTGAAGGGACCGGACCTCTTCATGATCTTGAAAAATGGCAGCGCCCTCTCGCCGAACTTGGAGATGAAACGGCCGAGGCTGGCCATACATCCCGCTAAGCGCTGCATGTCCTTGAGGCGACGAGGAGGCTGCATCTGCTCTATTGCCTTGATTTTGTCGGGGTTGGCCTCGATGCCGCGGTGAGATACCAGGAACCCGAGGAGCTTGCCTGAGGGGACCCCGAAGACGCACTTGGCGGGGTTCAGCTTGATGTTGACCTTGCGCAGGTTGGCAAAGGTCTCCTCGAGGTCCTGGATGAACGTGTCCTTCTCGCGGGTCTTGACGATGATGTCATCGACGTAGGCCTCTGCATTCCTCCCCATTTGAGCTCCCAAGGCGATCCTCATGAGGCGCTGGAAAGTGGCGCCGGCGTTCTTCAGGCCGAAGGGCATGCAGACGTAGCAGAACACACCACAAGGGATGAGAAATGCTGTCTTCTCCTCGTCCTCCTTTGCCATCTTGATCTGGTGATAACCAGAGAAGGCATCCAGAAAACAGAGGAGCGCGCAGCCGGCGGTGGAGTCCACGATCTGGTCGATCCTCGGGAGGGGATAGGGGTCCTTGGGGCAGGCTTTGTTGAGGTCGGTGAAGTCGATGCCGAGGCGGCTCCCGCCGGTGTGCTTGGGGACGACCACACCATTGGCGAGCCAAGTGGGGTGGACCACTTCCTTGATGATGCTGGCCTTCTTCAGCTTGTCTACTTCCTTGATGATGAAGTCTTGCTTCTCTGGCGCTTGGCGCCGCGCTTTTTGCTTGACGGGGCGTGCGTTTCGACACACGGCTAAGTGGTGCTCGATCACCTCCCTCGGTACTCCGGACATATCTGACGGTGTCCAGGCGAACATGTCAGAGTTTGCCCTGAGGAAGGCGACGAGCGCGCTTTCCTATTTGGGAGGCAGGTTGGCGCCGATGGTGACGCTAGCCCCCGAGCCGCTTGCCTCCAGAGACACTTGCTTTGTCGCGGCCTTCTCCTGAGAGAACAGCTGCTTCATCTTGGCGGGGGGCCTCGGGAGGGGTTCCTCGTCCTCGTCAGCGGGTGACGCCACCGCGGCAGCCTTGTAGGCCGCTTGCGCAGCGTACAGGGCGTCCGAGATCACGCCGCGGATGACAATGGTGCCACCCGAGCCAGGGAGCTTGACGAGGTTGTAGGCGTGGTGGGTCACCGCCATGAATTTGGTGAGGGCGGGGTAGCCGAGTATGGCGTTGTAGGGCAGGCCGATGTGCGCGACGTCGAAGTCGATGAGCTCGGTGCGGTAGTTGGCCTGGGTGCCGAAAGTGACGGCGAGCCTCACCTGCCCCAAAGGGGTGGTAAGTCCCGAGAAGGGCCTGGTGGGCATAAGCCGCTCGTAGGGCACCTGCAGCTTCTCGAATGTCTCGACGGAGATGACGTTGAGGCCGGCACCCCCATCAATGAGCGTCTTAGAGATGGCGATATTGTTGATGGTGGGGGTGCAGACCAGCGGGATGGTGCCAACGGTCGAAATGGACTTGGGGTGGTCGCTGGAGTCGAAGGTAATGGGGCACTGGGACCACTTGAGGGGCCTGGAGGCCTCGACTCTAGGAAGGGCTGCTGCGACCTCGCGAGCGAGTTGCTTGAAGTGGCGGTTGGAGCGAGGGGCCTGAGCCCCGCCGAGTATGCAAGCGGCCCCGCGAGGCACCTGGTAGCCCTCGTCAGCCTCGGCAGGCAGGTTGTCGTTCGCGGGCTGGACGGCGTTGGCCTGGGGGTTCTGCTGGTAGTTGTCGTTGTAGTTGTTGTTCCAGCGTCGCCCCCCGCGGCCGCCGCGGCCTCCGCCGCGGCCTCCGCGGCCTCCGTTTGCCTCGCGAGCCTCGCGAAGCCTCTTGAGGTCGTAGCAGTCCTCGGTGGCATGAGAATGCCTATTGTGGTAGATGCAGAAGGGACGATCATCCTTCTTCTCAGGTCCTACGGCTGGAGTGGCAGCTTGGCGAGGCTGCTTGGCGTCGGGCTCTGCCGCGAGGACCGCAGTAGTCTTGCGCTTCTCGGAGGATTTCTTCTTCTTGGACCCCTCAGTGGGGTCCCCTGGCTCGTTCTTGACGAACAATCGGCCCTCTTCAGCCTTGGCGCACTTGTCCGCCAAGTCGAAAAGCTTGACGACGGTGGTGATGTTGTCGTGGATGCCAAGCTTCTCGAGCATCCGCACATCTGTGACCCCAGCCTGGAAGGCCGAAATGACCTGTGCGTCGGTGGCGTTGGGGATCTTGTTGCACACTTGGCTGAAGCGCTGGATGTACTTGCGGAGGGTCTCGTCGGGCTTCTGACGCACCGCGCGGAGGTCGTTGTAGGTGAGGCCGCGCTCGTACGTGCCCTTGAAGTTGGCGACGAAGCACCGGCAGAGCTCCTCCTAGGTGTTGATGGACTCGGCGGGGAGGTTGGTGAGCCATGAGGACGCGGAGTCCTTGAGGGCCATGGGGAACCAGTTCGCCATGACCTTGTCGTCGCCCCCGGCGGCCTGGATGGCCAGAGAGTAGAGCTGCAGGAACTCCAGGGGGTTGTTCTTGCCGTCGTAGCGCGGAGGGAGGTCCGGCCTGAACTTGACCGGCCAGACGACGCGACAGAGGCTGCGAGTGAACGCGGCCGTCGTGCCATAGGTGACCGTGCCGTTGGCGAGGGTGGCGCGGAGGTGGCGCCCGGCGGTGGCGACGTCCTGGACGGCGCGGTTGCGGCGTTCCTGCCCGTGCTCGATGCTCACGCGTGCGTCCTCAGGGGCTCGCTGCACGATTTGGCAGTCGTGCAGCGACGACGCGTGCGATGCAGCGCGACCGTCGCGAGGAGGAGCCCCCGCTGGAGCAGGTTGCGGTGGAACCGGTGGAGCTGGAGTGGGCGCGGGCTGACGAGGAGGCGCGGGAGGTGCGCCGTGCGCCACGTCCCCCATGAGTGCAGAAGGAACCAGGGAACGAGACGGTGCAGGTGCGGCGGCGCGAGCGGCGCTGATGAGTTCGGAGACGCGGTTAAGCCAGGCCTCCTGACCGTCCGGCGTAGGGCGGTACTGCAGCAGCTCCTGCGCCATGAGAAGCGCAGTCGCCGGGCTGGGCGCAGGGCGGCCCAGCGAGGAGGCAGCACGGTCCCGCGACGGGTGCAGGGAGGAGGCCTCCTCTTCGCCGAGGTCGTCCTCAGCATGGTCGATGTCGTCGTCATCCGAGTGCTAGACGCGGGGCTCGGGGTCGGCGCGGCGCGCCGGAGCGGCGCTCCCACGCGGGCGGCCACGCGGGTTGCCAGCAGGAGGAGCGGTGGCGGCGCTGGCCGTCCGGCGAGCGAGTCGTTCGGCGCGAGAAGGGCCGGCCGTGGCTGCGGTGAGGTTGAAGATGCGCCTCAGCACCCTACCTGGCGCGCCAAATGTCGGAGAACTGTCCCAGGAACTGGGCGTGTCTCAAGAAGGATCGAGTAAGGGGCTGAACACGGAATCAAACAACCCTCAACGTGCTCCGGCGACGGTGCTCGTCGGACTCGCTACGGGACAGGACTGCAGAGATGGAACACTCGGTCTTACCCAGGTTCAGGGCCCTCTTGAGGAGGTAAAACCCCTACGTCCTGCCTTTGTGTATTGCACTGCTTGGAGAGTTCACAGTACAAGGAGAGCTTGTCGAGCTCGAGGTGGCTAACAATGGCTACTTGCTAGTCTTCAGATCTAGGGTTTTTGGGCTCAGGAATCTTGGAACCCTTTGCTTGAGCGTGCTCCCCCTCCTTTTATAGGCATCTCGGACCTCTTCCGCCCAAACATTTGGGCGGGAAGGGTTACCACACCGTGACGAAGGAGGAGGCGCGGTGCACCATAAAGGTGAAGTCCACCAGAAAGGTGAAGGCCCTGGACGCGGTCTAGGGCAGGGACGGCGTCACCAAAGCTGGAAAAGGCCACCGTCCAACGGGCGGCGAGCTGGCGCTGCGGAGGCGGAACGGGTCCCACGGTGACGCTGCCCTTGGAGCGTAGCTGCAGACGGTTCCCTTATCACCGAAGAGGCAATACTCGTTGTCCGCTTTGCTTGGTGTTGCTTTGTTGACTCCTTTATACATAGGAACGGCAACTGCGGTGTCGTCGTCATCGCGCGCAAGCGCGCGCGTCACTCTGCACATGGCGCAGGGCCCATGTGCGCTCTGCCGCGGATGCAGGGATGGCTTCGTGAGGAAGGAACCTCGGCGAGGCATAAAACCTCGCCGAGCCCTTCGGCTTGGTCCTTAGCAGAATTGTGGGTGGCGTCGGATACACCTTGTCGAGTTGCGATCCCTCGCCAAGAGAGAATATCCTCGACGAGGAGAAAAGGCCCCTCGCGAGGGGAATACCCTCGCGAGGCTCGCCAGGCTTGGAGAGCCTGGTCCTTAGCGAAAATCATCCAGAGAATCTTGTGGGCCCTGGTAGGCCGGCCCGTGGTACCCTGGTTTCCACTGTGCCGACAGCTGTCTCGGTCCACTCGGCTATGAAGTCAGCCAGTGCTTGGCTCTTGATGTTGTCCGTGTGCACGAACTTGAGCCCGAAGCCCTGGAGTTCCATGGCCCACGCCGAGATGCGTACGGTGGCCAGCGGGTTCTCCAGAGGACTCCTTAGGTTGTACTTGGACACCACCATGATTGGGTGCCCCTCGAAGTATGGCCTCATCTTGCGTGAGGCCATAAGGATCACTAGCAGCAGCTTCTGCATCATAGGATACCGCTCCCGGGCGTCGCGCAACACTGAGCTGACGAAGTAGACCGGGTGCTGCACCTTGCAGGTCACCGATCCTTTGGCGGGTTCGACGTCCTCCACGTCCTTGGCGCTCCGGGGTGTTGTCGGAGTAGCCCTCGGCTGCGTCGCCTTGGAGTGTATTCCTTCGTCCTCAACGCGTGGCTCGACGTTGACAGGAGGGGGCGGGGTGCTGGGATCTTCGAACCCCTGAACACCCGGCCGCCCCTTCTTGCTTGGTTGCCCCGGGAACGGGTCCCCGGGACGCTTGCCCTTGCTTGGCTTCTTTGGAGATGCGTCGCGCTCGGCCACTAGATTAGTGGCCGCGATGTACAGCAATAGGGGCTCCTTCTCCATTGGGGCCATGAGGACGGGTGGCGAGGCGAGGTAGCTCTTGAGTGATTGGAGAGCTTCCTCAGCCTCGGGGTTCCACTCCACTGTGCCCGATTTCTTGAGCAACTTGAAGAACGGCAAAGCCCGCTCTCCAAGCCTTGAGATGAAGCGCCTGTCGCAACAGTGGAACATGGGGTTCCCCTAATGCGGTCAAAGTGGGTCCATCGCACATGGGCCCACCAAGGAGGGACTCAAGGCCAAGGCACAAGACTGGCAGATGGGCCCCCCATCTGCCCCACGGCGTCCTGACGCGTGCGACATCGACAACCAAGGCCAAGGACTCGGGGACCCTTCGGGGCCCCCTCGACCCGGAAGTAGGCACGGAGGTCCCGGGGACCTAACGCCCGGCAGGAGGCCAGGCTCATTCCCGGGAATCAACCTCCACCGCGCCAAGAGGATAAGCTTGCCAGCTCTGGCTGGAAGCTCCTAGAAGACTTGGGCGCCAAGAAGATGGAGGCGCCAAAGGGGGACAGAGGCGGAAAAGCTGTCAGCCTCTGTCCGCCCCCTCAGGAAAAGGTGGCCGATCCCACCTGCCCCCTCTGAGAGGAATACTTGGACGAGAGGAGGCCACGTCGCCTCCTAAAGAGAACCCAGAGGGGATTTCCCGCCAAAACCCCTCCGGCCCCAAGGGTGCACCTGTGGTATCCCCTTAGCCTATGAAAGGAGGACCGAGGCACCCAAAGGGGACCAGGTCCAGAAGGGAAGGAGGCTAGGCTAGGTAGCGCATAAGTCCCAGAGTAGCTTAGGCGAGAGGTGATCTCCTCAGGGTCAGGATCTGCTCGTCTTCAACCTCTAGCCAACACCTCCCGGGTTCTCACCCGCAACCACCCTTGTAAAGCTACACCATGATACACCGCTCAATCCAGCCATTATCGGAGAACTGTCCCAGGAACTGGGTGTGTCTCACGAAGGATCGAGTAAGGGGCTGAACACGGAATCAAACAACCCTCAATGTGCCTCGGCGATGGTGCTCGCCTGGATCGCTGCGGGGAAGCACTGCAGAGAGGAACACACGGTCTTACCCAGGTTCAAGGCCCTCTAGGTGAGGTAAAACCCCTACGTCCTGCCTCGAGTTGTATTGCACTTGCTTGGAGAGGTTTTAGTACAGGGCGAGCTTGGCAAGCTCTGGATGGCTAACAATGGCTACTGCTAACCTCAGATCTAGGGTTTTCGGGCTTGTGAATCTTCTAACCAAAGAGTCTGAACCCTTTGCCCGAATGGGCTCCTCCTCCTTTTATAGGCGTCTCGGGCCTCTTCCCCAAAACATCTTGGCGGGAAGGGCTACCACATGGCGACGAAGGAGGAGGCGCGGTGCACCAAAAAGGTGGAGTCCACCATAAAGGTAAGGTCCATGGACGCGGTCCACGGCAGGGGCGGCGTCACCAAAGCTGGAAAAGCCACCGTCCAAACGGGACGGTGGGCTGGCGCTGCTGAGGCAGGATGGGTCCTACGGTGACGTCGTCCTTGGAGGGTAGCTACAGACGGTTCCCTTATCACCAAAGTGGCAATTCTTGTGGCTCCTTTGCTTGAGGCAGCTTTGTTGACTCCTTTATACACAAGAAAGGCAACTGGGGCGTTGCTGTCACCGCGCGCTGGCGCGGTCGTCACTCTATGGAGGATGCAGAGCCCATGTGCGCTCTGCCGCGGGGGCAGAGCTGGCTTCGAGAGGAAGGAAGCCTCGCGAGACGAAAGGCCTCGCCGAGTCTTTTGGCTTGGTCCTTAGCAGAATTGCTGGTGGCGTCCGAGACGCCTTCTCGAGGAG
>QRDG01000415.1:0-137937 GCA_012064385.1 Puccinellia tenuiflora
ACATGATTAATGCATTTCATCAAACAATATGGAGCAGATATTTGATCCAAAATAACTGGTTGGTGCAAAAAATAACCTCACATAATTTAGTGTAGAAACTTGCTACATCGACAACTATGTGTGTGACTTGTATATCATGATACCAAAATAACCTCTCACTATAATCATTACCATGTTGAGCAATCGGAAGATGGCAGACATTGAAATAATGCTCTCAGGCAGATCATTAAAACTGAAAGCATTGCATGTATAAGCAAGGAAACACGAACTGACAATTATTTTCATGATCTTTTACTGCAATAAACAAATAGCATAAAGAAGATCATAGATGGAAGATCAAAACATTACGTGTGGGCAGAAATGTAAAGAAGTTAAGGGAGTTAGATGCACATTTTATCAGCCAAGCTGCTGAGCCTTTTGCTGCACGAACAACTTGGATTTTTCTGTACCTTTACTAATGGAACTATATGGTAAACAGTATTGAGGAGCAGAATTTAAGGGATGATGAAATGCGTACAAATAATTCTAATCCATTTGAGGTAATAACAGTGAAATACACATCGATCAATCGAGAGATGCTTGTCTACATAAAGCATAAATTTGAGTCATAGATATTCGTTTGACATGCTCCGAGCCAGTACAACCACTGGTGGAAAACGGGGCTTTTGTCCCGGTTCCCCAGCCCCTTTAGTCCCGGTTGCGCAATCGGGACAGCGCAATCGGGACTAAAGCCCCAACCTTTAGTCTCGGTTCTGTTACGAACCGGGACCAAAGGGTCCCGACGTGGCAGCGCGCAGTGCCGCGCCTGTCAGAGGACCTTTAGTCCCGGTTCTAGCCACGAACCGGGACTAAAGGTTTATTCTGTTTTTTTTTGTTTTGCTGTTTTTCTTTATATTGTTTGTTTGTTTTACTGTTTTTCGTTTATTTTTTCATTTATTGTTTTTCTTTTTAGGATCCAATTCGACGATACTATGTATATACAAAACAACTAAAGAAGGAATTACACAAACATCACCATAAGTTGTCGAATCTTTACATATAGTATCATATAAGTTGTCCAACCCTATTAACATACACAAAACCCTAGTTGCCCGGTGAATAAAATTCTCCATTTTTATCTATGACTTGATCTAACAAGAATGCCGCCAGCTCCTCTTGAATTGCTCGCAAGCGGTCTTGTGGTAGGAGCATGTCCCGCATCTCTTCGATCTATATAATTTATGGAAGGGGTCAATTAATATATATATATATGAGAGAATCTCAACACAATTGATTGTAATAAAATAGTATTGTGAATATTGTTTACTTACTTCAAGATGTGCTAAGAGTCTGCTCCTCTGATAACACCTCTGGCGAATGAACTCGCAGACATACAATCCACATAAGTGATTTCCGGATCCCTGTCTCGGGCACTTTATAAGAACAAAGTTCAATCAAAATAATAATCAAGCATGATAATATTATTAAACTTCAATCAAATAGATGCCCGGGTCTAGCTAGAACTACTTACCGCCATGTCTTTAAATTCAAGCTCATCTGTCCATTCACCCGGAGCCCTGTTGGTGAACCGTTTCCAAGCCCTGGAAGTCAATGAAAAAGAATAAAAGACTTATTAATTACTACATACCAGGAAATGAACGAAAGTTGCCGATATAGTGCCATAATGATTGAAATTACCTCTGGATCATTCCCTTCATGTCCTCCCAGTTCCCTGGTTGATCACGTAGCGGGTCCATGACTTGTACTATTCCTTTGTCAGGAATAATGATAAATAACAGATAGTGGAACCTGCGCACGAATTACTCGTCAATTACACTTAATTAACATGGAGTATAGAAGGTGTATAGACACTAACACTCACCCGAAGTTGTAAGGAAATAGTATTTGTGTTTTAGTTTCTTGCTTCCTTAACGCAAGTACCAAGAGGTCCTCCGTTTCCTTTTCTTTATGTATAAGATTGTACTGATGAATGTCATGTGGTTCAACGAACCCAATGTCATAGATTCCAGATAATCTGCATTCTCGAATCTTCAATCTGCATAATAGAGTGAGGATAATTACAAATATGTTTAACGAGCTGAGTTAGAGACTTAGTTACAGAAAAAAATACTTACAGACAATAGGCACTGACGATAGATTTGTCGATGGCATCTTGTTGGAATAACTGAAACAGTTCTTCAAATTCAACCTGGACCTGGGCAGTTCCACGACCGTAATGCTCTTCTTTAACCTCCAGGTTGATCCAGTTTTTCCCTTCCTTTGCTGCTTCCATGTACCACGCATTCAATCTTCGCATTTTTGTTGGAAGGTTCGGGACCTTCTCTGGTTTGACAAAAGGCTCCCCGTGCTTGTATTTGTACTTGTCTGTGATCACCTCAGCAATGGGATACTCTATTAGCGAGCCCAAGTATTCAGCCATGGTCACACCAAGCTCAGCGGCGGCTTTTCTTATTTGTTTTTTAGTTAATTGTTTAGGCCGAGGGACATCGGAACACACCCTCAGCGGGGCGCACGATTGCTTCTCCTGTTGTCCGAGCTGAGGAACTCCTTGACCGTATGGGCGCGCCTTCGGCTTCGGAATATTGCGTGTCCTCAGAACATCGGGCGGCACCTGAGCATCACGTGCCTTTATAATTGTTCGGTCGTAGTCCGGTAAAATCTGCTCAGCCGTTTGTCGCGTCAGGTTTCTCAGTGTTCTCTCAAGTAAGACCGGATCTAGTGGGACCTTTTGTGGCCGCTTCGGTGCTAACTGGCGTCTGATATCCTCTTTAACCCACTCTTCTAGCTCTGCTTCGGTCATTTCATAAGGTAATTTCTCGATAGGCTTGGCGGGTTTAGCTTTCTTCTGATGACTTGTACCACTAGAACCCGAGGCAGAGGCGGCGCAGGCGGTGCTCTTCCGCTTTTGAACACGACTATGAGCCTGTGACGGCTGAGGCTGCGGAGGAGATGCCTGACACGGCGGAGACGGCTAAGGCGGTGGAGATGGCTGACGCGGCGGAGGAGATGGCTGACGCTGCGGAGGAGATGGCTGTCGCGGCGGAGACGGCTGAGGTGGCGGAGACGGCTGACGCGGCGGAGACGGCTGAGGCGGCGGAGACGGTGACCTTGGCTTCCAATTTGGAAGCACAATGTGTTCCTTCCGCCATAGAACAGTAGTTTTTCTACCATCCCTCAGTGCAGTCTCGCCTTCACCCGTAGGGTAGTCAAGCTGCAGATCCTCGCATCCTTTCATGACTTCATCCACTACGACAACAGAATATCCATCTGGAATCGGCCGCGAATGGTAAGTACCATTAGTTACAGCAGCTAAGACTACGCCGACCGCCACCTTCACGGTTATGTTCATCAATGGAGCATGTAGCTCACAATTTTCCCTCTCCGTGATATCATCCACGGGGTAGCGACGAGCCGAGATATCTGGCCGAAAGAGCTCCGTGGAAGCCACGCTGCTTTTCCGCTGAGATGGTGGGCCGCTATCTTGCTGAGAAGGATCTTCGTGCCGCTGTGCTTCCCGGGTGGTAAGTGAATCAAGGATCTGCTGCTGCCTAGTTAATCTATCTTCAATCTGCTTCAGCCGATCTGCCTCCTCTGCCTTCTTCCTCCCTCGGCTTCTATAACTGTCAGCGTCATCTGGAAATCCATACTTCCACGGTACGGAGCCTTCTGTGCCTCGTGTCCGACCTTTGTGTTCTGGATTCCCGAGGGCCCGTGACAGCTCGTCCTTCTCTCTGTTTGGAACGAACTTCCCGGCTTCTACCTCCTTCATTATCTTCTGAAGTTCAGTGAGAGGGGTTGCAAGTTGTGCTTTTGTAAAGATGCACTTCCCTGTTTCTGGGTGCAACGTTCCCCCATGCCCGAAGAACCAAAGTTTTGCCCGATCAGCCCACAGCCGTGTCTCAGGAATTATCCCTTGTTCAAGCAGGGCGTTCTCAAGTCTCTCCACCTTAGGCTTGATAGCCCTGTAGCCACCTGACCCCATGCTATGGTGATATTCCTTCTTGGAAGCATTTTTCTTATTATTTGCTGACCTTTTCTTAGCCTCGTCAGATTTCTTGTACTTGACAAATTCCTCCCACTGATCCCTTAGCTTTTCATACGCTCCAGTGAACTCCGGAGTCTTTTTTTGAAGGACAAAGTCCTTGTGCAATCTTTTCTTCCAGTTTGCAAATTGTTCGGCCATCTTCTTCAGTGCCCACTCCTTGACCTTTTTCTCTATGGGATCCACGTAATTTGGATCCTCCTCCTCTAACGGATGAGCGTCGTCGTCTTGACGAGGAAGCGTGAAATTATCCATTAGCGTCGTCCAAAGATTTTCTTTCACTCTATCGTCAACAAAAGTGAGAGACGAGCGTTCTTTCGCCTTCGGCGCATTCCATTCTTGAGTGGTGATCGGGACGTTGTCCCTAACAACAACTCCGCACTGACTTACAAACTTGACAAAATGTGTCAGCGGTCTGCCATCTGGAGCTACTGCTTCGATCTTGTATCTCTCTTCTTTATCACACCTTTTGGATGGGCCTCGTTTGGGGATAGAAGAAGATTTGCTCGATCCGGAGGGCTAAAAGAAGAAAGATCGTTAATGCATATATATATATATGAATCAAATAGTGGATTTAGTCAATATAGGGTTAGTTAATATACCGCGCCGGAGTTTGTAGTAATAATTGTCCGGTCACCATCATCACCGGATGCCTCAGCTTCTATCTGCGCTCCCTCGCCGGAGTCGTTCAGAAAGCTCGAGGTGAACTCCAACTCATCTTCACCGCGGATAATATCTTGCAATATGTTCTCCTGATTTTCGTCTCTGTTGTGATCCATAGTTTCTGCAAGGACAATTGACCGGGTGGTTAATGAAAATTAACCCATTCTTATTCTTATTCTTTTAATTCTATTCTTATTCTTATTCTACACTAATTATTAAAATATCTATCATAATTGCTAACACTAATTATTAGTGTTAACACAATTGCTAACATTTCAAAATAGCTAACATTTTAATTATTCAAAATAGCTAACATTATTTAGAATAGCTAACACTAATTAATACAAATTGCTAACACAATTGCTAACACTAATTATTAAAATAGCTAACAATTGCTAAATGATGAACACATGACGTCATGGTGATGTCACCGATGAACTTGGGCACGGCTTGATCACGAAATCGTGCAATCGGCTTGAAATTGGGCACGGGCATGGGCTCTAGGAGCTAGAGGAGGCCGAGAAGAGTACGGGGTGGCGGTGGAATGGACCAAATGGTCGCCGGAGGACCGACGGCGACCATGTCCACGGCGGCGGGCGGTGTGGTTCTTCGTGGAGCGCGGGAGGGAGAGGGTGGAGGGGTCCCAGAGGACGGGGTGCTCACCGCTGGGAGGTCGGAGGAGGCTGGTGACGGGCGGCGACCGGCGGAGGAAGCTCAGCTGGCGGAGGTTGCCGGAGGAGGCGAGATGACGTGCTGCGGAGGCTCGGGCGGCCGGCGAGGAGAAGGAGAGGGCGGCCTCGGCTCGGGCGGGCTCGGGCGGCATGTCGAGGGCGGCGCGTGGCGGCCGGCGACGAGCAGTGAGGACGCCGGAAAATCGGGCAGCCTGCCGGCGTGGGGGAGGGGTCCGTGCGCGTCCTTAGCAAGTTTGCGAGAATGAAGGGGATCGGGGAGAAGAGAAGGAGGTTATAAGAGGAAAGGGCCTTTTGTCCCGGTTCGTGGCTGGAACCGGGACTAAAGACCCTTCCGTCCCGGTTCCAGCCACCAACCGGGACGAAAGGGTGACCTTTAGTCCCGGTTGGTAGCTGGAACCGGGACTAAAGGGTATTTTTTCGGACACCGAAAAGGTGCGCGCCAAAAGACCCTTTAGTCCCGGTTCCAGCCACCAACCGGGACTAAAGGTTCTTTCAGGAATTAAAATTTGGGCGCCAACAAAAGTTTGTTCTGTTTTTTGTTTTAAACTTATAAAATTATAAATACATTTGAGTTTTTTGTTTTAAACTTATAAAATTATAAATGCATTTAAAATATGAACTTTTCATAAATTCTTTTATGTTTTACATTTGAGTTTAATTCATTTAATTTAAAACTATATATGGAATTTGAAATCCATTAAGTTATTAAAATTATAAATTAAATATCTTTTGATATGTTTAAAATGCAATTGAAACATCAAATAGTTCATAAAAATAAGATACACTCATACATAAATATTATCAAAGTGTTCATAAAAATACATCATGTTTGAGAACACTCATACATAAATATTATTACACGAAGACGAAGGCGGGAAGCGGTGGAAGATCATCAGAGAAGTCTTGCCGCTTTCTTATGGTCGCACCGGCCGTAACCATGGAGCATCTTCATCATTCAACACGATGGTTGGGTCAGTTTTGACCGTGAAGGGGGGAATTTCATCAAACTTATCGTAATCTTTTGACATGTCTGTCTTGTCCTCCACTCCCACGATGTTTCTTTTCCCTGAAAGAACTATGTGACGCTTTGGCTCGTCGGATGATTTATTCGTTTCCTTATTTTTCATCTTTCTCGGTTTGGTAGACATGTCCTTCACATAGAACACCTGAGCAACATCATTGGCTAGGACGAATGGTTCGTCTCCGTAACCAAGATTGTTGAGATCCACTGTTGTCATTCCGTACAGCTTGTCTACCTGAACCCCCACTCCATTCAGCTTGACCCATTTGCACCGGAACAAAGGGACCTTAAAAGAAGGTCTATAGTCAAGTTCCCATATCTGCTCTATGTAACCATAATATGTGTCCTTTTGTCCATTGTTGTTTATTGCATCAAACCGGACACCACTGTTTTGGTTGCTGCTCTTTTTATCTTGGGCGATCGTGTAAAATGTATTCCCATTTATCTCGTACCCTTGGAAAGTCAACACAGTCGAAGATGGTGACCTGGCCAACAAGTAAAGCTGATCTCCAACAGTGTTGTCATTAATGAGATGTGTTCGCAACCAACCGCCGAAAGTATCAATGTGTTCATGTGTAATCCAGGTGTCGGACTGTCCCGGGTGTTGAGACCGTAATATGTTCTTGTGTTTCTCGATATACGGGGCCACCAAGGTAGAACTCTGTAGAACTGTGTAGTGTGCCTGAGTTAAAGAATGCCCGTCCCTGCATATGTCTGCTTTCTTTCCTAGCGTGCCTTTTCCACTCAGTCTCCCCTCATGTCTTGATTGTGGAACACCAATCGACTTAAGGTCAGGAATAAAGTCAACGCAGAACTCAATGACCTCCTCTGTTCCATAGCCCTTGGAGATGCTTCCTTCTGGCCTAGCACGGTTATGGACATATTTCTTTAAAACTCCCATGAACCTCTCAAAGGGGAACATATTGTGTAGAAAAATAGGACCGAGAATGGCAATCTCTTCGACTAGGTGAACCAGCAGATGCGTCATAATATTGAAGAACGATGGTGGGAACACCAACTCGAAACTAACAAGACATTGGACCACATCGTTCTGTAACTGTGTCAGATTTTCTGGATTGATTACCTTCTGAGATATTGCATTGAGGAATGCACATAGCTTCACAATGGGTACTCGAACATTTTCCGGTAGAAGGCCCCTTAGTGCAATCGGAAGCAACTGCGTCATAATCACGTGGCAGTCATGAGACTTTAGGTTTTGAAATTTTTTCTCAGCCATATTTATTATTCCCTTTATATTCGACGAGAAGCCAGACGGGACCTTGATACTGTTCAGGCATTCAAAAAAGATTTCCTTCTCTGCTTTGGTAAGGGCGTAGCTGCTTCGGGTCTTGTTCTGTGGATGCATGTTGTTTGGGTCTTTCATACGTTGTTGGTCCTCCCGTGCTTCCGGTGTATCTTTTGTCTTTCCATACACGCCCAGGAAGCCTAGCAGGTTCACGCAAAGATTCTTCGTCACGTGCATCACGTCGATTGAAGAGCGGACCTCTAGCACTTTCCAATAGGGTAGCTCCCAAAAAATAGATTTCTTCTTCCACATGGCCGCATGTCCGGTACCGTCATTCGGAACAGATTGACTGCCAGGACCTTTTCCAAAGATCACTTCTAGATCCTTGACCATATCAAATATATCATCACCAGTACGGTGGTCAGGCTTCCTCCGATGATCGGGCAGACCTTGGAAATGCTTGCCTTTTTTTTTTACGGGATGCTTGGTCGGAAGAAATCGACGATGCCCCAGGTACACAACCTTCTTACACTTCTCCAAATATATACTATCTGTCTCCTCTAAACAGTGCGTGCAAGCATTGTATCCCTTGTTTGTCTGTCCTGAAAGGTTACTAAGAGCTGGCCAATCATTGATGGTTACGAACAACAACGCTCGTAGGTCAAATTCCGCCTGTTTGTGCTCATCCCACACACGTACACCTTCTTCGCGCCACAACTGTAAAAGTTCTTCAACCAAAGGCCTAAGGTACACGTCAATGTCGTTCCCGGGTTGCTTCGGGCCTTGGATGAGCACTAGCATCATAATAAACTTCCTCTTCATGCACAACCAAGGAGGAAGGTTATAGATACATAGATTCATAGGCCACGTGCTATGACTACAGCTCTGCTCTCCAAAAGGATTCATGCCATCTGTACTTAGGCCAAATCTTAAGTTCCTTGCGTCATCTGCGAAGTTCGGGAACTCTCTCTCGATTTTTCTCCACTGTGACCCATCAGCGGGGGTGTCTCAACATCGCGTCTTTCTTACGGTCTTCTTTGTGCCATCGCAACAACCTGGCATGCTCTTTGTTTCGAAACAAACGTTTCAACCGTGGTATTATAGGAGCATACCACATAACCTTGGCAGGAACCCTTTTTCTCGGGCGCTCGCCCTCAACATCACCAGGGTCATCTCGTCTGATCTTGTACCGCAATGCAGTGCATACCGGGCATGCATCCAAATTCTCGTACTCCTCACCACGATAGAGGATGCAGTCATTAGGGCATGCATGTATCTTCTGCACATCTAATCCTAGAGGGCAGACAACCTTCTTTGCTTCGTACGTACTGGCGGGCAATTCGTTATGCTTTGGAAGGTCCTTCTTCATTATTTTCAGCAACTTTTCAAAACCTTTGTCGGTCACACCGTTTTCTGCCTTCCATTGCAGCAATTCCAGTGTGCTACCCAGTTTTTTTAGGCCATCTTCACAGTTTGGGTACAACGGTTTGTTATGATCCTCTAACATGCGCGCGAATTTCGACCTCTCATTTTCTGTTTCACAATCTCTCCGTGCATCAGCAATGGCACGACCAAGATCATCAGTCGGCTCATCTAGATCTTCAGCTTCCCCCGTTGCAGTATCACCGTATTCAGGGTACATAGGAGAGTTGTAACCATCATCTTCTTCTTCATTTTCTTCCATCATAACCCCTATTTCTCCGTGCTTGGTCCAGCAATTATAGCTGGGCATGAAACCGTGCCGAAGCAGGTGGGTGTGAAGGATTCTGGAGGAAGAGTAATCCTTCTTATTCTGACAGACAACACATGGACAACGCATAAAACCATTCTGTTTGTTTGTCTCGGCCACAGCAATAAAACTACCAAGTCCCGTAATAAACTCGCCAGTTCGTCGGTCACCGTACATCCATTGCCGATTCATCGAGCACCTTATATATTTCGAGTTATATATTGCCGACTCATCTGCATTATATGAGTATATTATATTACACACAACATCATGAATAGAAGGTCATCACATTAAAACCTTCCGCAGAGTACTGACCAAATGTAATACATAGTCCTAATGATGAAAACATACAGTGAAATTAACATACAAACTATCTAATGCATTTAAATGCAACAACAAATGCGATCAAAATCGCAACTAAGGTAACAATTGATCCGACGGCATAATGATACCAAGCCTCATTTTTAATGGTATCTTTTCTAATGTTTCTAATCTTCTTATGCATTGCATCCATCTCGATCTTGTGATCATCGACGACATCGGCAACACACAGCTCCAATTTCATCTTCTCTTCTTCAATTTTTTTGATTTTTTCTTTCAAATCATCGTTTTCTCTTTCAACTAAATTTAACCTCTCGACACGAGGGTCGGTCGGAATTTCAGGTTCATATATGTCCTAGATCAAAATATCTATGTCAAATGTTTGGTCGGCATAATTGTTAAAATAAAGAAATTAAAAACATAGTTATAAAAGATAATATACCACATCCGAATCATAGACCGGACGAGGGCCGACGGGGACGGATATCAAAACCATGACACTATACATATAAAAAACAATTATACAAATAAGAAAAATTATACAGGTAACAATGTAAATCATATAAGTAAGAATAAGAAGCTCACGAAGGTGGTGTCGGCGACGGGGCGCCCGGCGCGGGCGATCGACAACAGTGAGGACAAGGACACGAACGGGACGGCACTAATTAAAAACAACAAATCATACTTTAATTTGAACTCAAATTGCATATAAAAAAATAAACTAGCAATAAGTCAACTAGCCTAGAATTTGAGCAATTTTAACTTAGGCATTTCATCAAACACCTAGCATGCAACACCAATGAAATGAGGAGCAAAAATAGCGATACAGATGAATCCGAGCTCCGAGAGGATAAGGTTTCTAACCTATTAGAAGCCTTGGGTGGATGGGGCAAACTTAATGTGGACAAATGGTGGAAAAAAATATGGATCAAATGGAGCTTTGTGAGGAGCTTGAGAAGAAAAATGGTGATGAACTCGAGCTCCTCGGGCAGGAAGAAGGTGATATAGTGAGAAAACACCTTTTGTCCCGGTTCTTATTACAAACCGGGACTAAAGGTAAGCCTTTTGTCTCGGTCTATAACACGAACCAGGACAAAAGGTTCCCGCGTCGGGGGCTGTCGGGTGCGGACCTTTAGTCCCGGTTCGTGCCACGAACCGGGACAAAAGGGTCCCAAAGAACCGGGACGGATGCCTCCCGGTCCCCGCGCGTCCTCCGAGCCGCACGAACCGGGACAAAAGGATCCTTTAGTCCCGGTTCGTGCCGTGACCGGGACTAAAGCCTCCCGCCGGCCAAAACGGAAGGCTTGTTTTCTACTAGTGAACTTATTCATTTGGTGGTATCTGAAACCAATGCTTCCCTGCAAAAGCAAAACATACATTTTGGAAAGAATGGAGCTATCCAGATTATGATACATGAAACTTCACTAAGATAAAATGGAAATGTTAGGTCAAGATGTGATAGGGAACTTCCTGAGGTATCATTATCTTTCTCCGTTCAGTTGGGAGGATGGAGAACACTCAAACATGAGCCGTCTGCAGAAAAAACAGTTGTTCCAATAAAAATAAGTACTACGTTGGTGTAGGTGCTAATGAAAGAATATTCGCTTTCAAATAATTGATACATTACATGGTCAATTCAAATTGAAAGAAAGCACCTGAGCATGTATGTGCAGAGATAAATAAATACATCAGCAGGTTAATGTGAGATCATAGGCTAGGACAGTAACACTGATCGGAGGTGCAAATTTGCTGAGCAGGCTGGCCATGATGTTGTGGTTGACAACCACCTGCACTGAAGACCTCGTGAAGTTGAGTCAAAGGAGACAGGTGTAATAAAAATCGTCTCTGAAAGTACCAAAGGAAGCAATGGAAAAATAACCAACTTGTCAAGTACAGGATAATAAGAAAAACCAAGTAGAGGAAGATTGTGTAATGCCCGGGGTTTTTCCCCAAATTAGAATTGTCTGTTATTTTATTTTTGCATCATCATGACATCAGCATCATCGCATCGCATGTTTTTTCTCCGCAAAAATTATTTTATTAAACCCTATTTTTATTTTTCTAAAATTGTCGGAAGATATTTTATCGAGACAGTTGTCTCCGTTTTCAAAAATTAATTGCCAATTTAAATTTGCAAAGTAAAAATATTTTGAGAATTGCGAGAGAGTAGCCCAAACCGGCCCAAGCCCACCTAACCTCCAAACCCTAATCCTGCCCCTGGCAGTTTTCCTTTCCCACCCCCTACCTTTGAAGCCACCCTCCTCTGTTTTCGCCGAATCGCGAAAATGCCCTCCCACCTCTTCTTTTTCTCTTTTCCCCCTCCCTTTCTGTTCTTCCTCTCTTTTCTTTTTCTTTTCTCCCTTCTCTCTTTTCCTTCCCCGCATCTTTTCTTCCTCCTGCCTCCACCCCGCACCCGAGCTGCCCGCATCTTCCCCAACCCCGGCTCGATCCCGAGCTCTCCCGTCGCCTCACCTCACCGTCCTCTCGCATCAGCTCCTCCGGCCGTCGTCGCCCCCCGGGTCGCGCACCTCCGCTTGCTCTCCCCACCTCCGGCCGGCTCGCCTCCCCGCGCCTCCCTGCACGCCTCCTGCCTGCCTCTCGCCTCCGCCGTGACCTCCTGCAGCCTTCCCGCTGCCGACCGAGCCCCGTCGCCTCCGCGCCGCTCTCCTTCCTCTCTCCCCCTCCCAGCTCGCTCCTTGCTCCCTCTGCCCGCGCCGCACGTCGTCGTCCTCCACACCGCCTCCCACGCCGGCCTGCTCCCACACGAGCTCGAGCTCAGCCACCGCGCCGGTCCCTCCAGCCAGGGCCGCCGCGTGCCTCCTCCCCATCTTCGACCGCACCGCCTCCTCGTCGGCCGTCACCGTCCAGCTCCTTCTCCGGTCCCCTGCACCCCGGCCTCTCCTCCTCTTCCCCTTCTCCTTCCCTAGCCGGCCCTCCTCTTCACCTCCTTGCTGCTTCCCGAGCCGACCCCCTCTGTCCGCACCCTGTTACTTCTCGCTGCACGCACCTCCGATGCCCGCCGCATGTTCGATGAAATTCCTGCAAGACGTCGGCATTCCGTGTCCATCTCCGTCACTGTGTTCGTGTTGCTGCCGTCGTGTCTCCGTCCCCGTCGTGGATTTTTCCCCGACGGCCCGCCTCTGTGTTTCCCGTTTTCGGTTCCCGATGGACGTTCCCGACGTCTTCGTGTCAGTTCCCCGGTGTTTCCCCGACGTGTTCCCCCGGTGCTTCCCGATGTTGTTTCCCCATCGTGAAGCCGTTCCCGTCGTGAACCGGAGTTCCCCGTTCCGTCGTGAAGTGTTCTCCGTCTCCGTTTCCCGATGTTCCCCGATTCCGTTCCCCGATCCCGCTCCCGTCGTAAAGCCATTTCCGTTCCCGTCGTGAAGCACCGTGAAGCCCGATCCCCGACCGTGGATACGACAAGTACGACACGACAACCGTGGATGATGATACGACAAGATCTTCCCCGACCGGAACCCGCCGAGTTCTCCGATGCCGGAACCCCGACGACCCCGAAGATCGGAACGCCAAGGTCTGCAACCCCGACAACCCGAGTACGACTGCTTCCACGACGTCGACTACAAAACGACTACCTCGACCACCTCAACTACTCCGACTCCGGACGAATGACTACTTTGACTACGACGACTACTTCGACTACTTCCTCTCCGATCCGAAGACGGTGGCTCCCGAATCCGAAGTTCCTCGATCCGATGTGTGACCCCAACCCTAAACCCCTATATGCCATATATATCCGTATCTTATAAAATCATGCATGCTTAATCAACATCGCACCTTTATCCATTTAGTGGAATTAAATCAACTAATTATGGGATTTGTCCGGTGCATCTATATTGTGCGCCGATCCCATTTAAAATGATTTGCCATGTGTTAGGGAATAAAATTGGATCGCATTTAATTTGTCATGCATCATGTCATCAACATGCCGCTTCTTTTGCCGTAGAGTAAAATGCATCTTTTCCGTTGTCCAGTGCTTGTTGCTTCTTCGGGATTAGGACGATGAGTTGATGTGAACAACGACAGGTTCTGCTACCTCTACCGGATTGCAGGCAAGGACTACTCACTTGCTATCTTTGCTTGTTTTCTGTCTCTTACACCTCCTATCTTTTGTTCCTTGCTAGCCTTATATTGCGATGCTTGTGTTTCGAACCTATTTGCATGTTTACCTTGCAGCCATGATATGCCCCACCCCCACATCCTATTAACCTGTTGTTTGTTTATCTTGTTGGCCTTGCGAGTCGTAGGCATGCTTAGGTTTGTTTTGCTCAAGTCTTGTTCTAGTCATACTTTAATATGATAGTTGGGTTACTTCACATGATAATCTATAATGTTTGGCGATGGGATATAATTAATAAAGATAAGGCACCGGCGGAAGGCCAGACGTGGTGATTTGTTCTGCTAGTGTCGCCTAGGACCCGAGTTCTTGTCCTCTGATCCAAGAATGAGCGCACTACCCACATGTGGGAGGAAATGGGACTCCCCTCGACCTAGTACCGGATCTGCAGCCTTGTCCAGGGCGCCACAATTTAGTTCGGGTGTTTCCATTTGCGCGACGCTTTATATTGTTGCAGGTACACGGATGGGATGCCTCCGATACGATGATGGTTACTTACGGTAGGGCTTGCGGTACGTTCGTTTATCGAGTGTGGAAGGAGGGGCAATCGTATGAGTGTGCCTCCCGACACCGTCCACGCAATGGCTAAGTCCACCTCGGAGCTTCGGCCGGACTTTCAGGGTGGGTTAGACTTAGCTAGGTGGTTCCCTGGACTTGGGTGGTAGTGAAGGAAAGTGTAGCGTCGGATACCCTGCCGGCACACCTTAGGAAGTGTGCTAATAGCTGGCAACAAGGGTTGAAGTGCGTGTGGTTACATTTGTGCACCCCTGCAGGGTTAAATCTTTTCGAAAAGCCGTGTCCGCGGTTATGGACGACTTGGTGATGATGCTGGCTAACAAGATTATAGACAACTTACACCTGATGTTAATAAATTGATTAGTAAGATAGAACTACTTCAATAAAAAAAATTGCCAACTGTGTGAGTGCCTTTGGGCTTGCTGCTCGTAGGATAAACGGGCGGGTAAGGAATTGGCTGGGTATGTTTGGTAATAGCATAGTTGGTTCCCTATGCGCTCTCTTACCTCCTCTCTATTAGACGAAAGTTGTAGTGTGTCTCTATAAGTTGTTAGTGCTGCTTGCCGCCGCCTCAATCGCTAATCCTCTTTCCCCGGAATTCCACCTATGATATCTTGTGAGTATTACTTGCCAGTACTTCTACTAGTACTGACCCCTTCGGGGCTGCTATTCCAATGCAGCCAACAGGTTTGAAGTCTGACGACGTTAGCTTGGGAATCCCTCCGGCTAGGCTTGGCCTGGGCAGGGATATGGTGCCTTTGCTTATCTTCAGGACTCTTAGTCCAATTTGTATCTTGTCCGTAGTCGGACGCTACCCGCTTCCGTTGTTATTTGGATCTTTGTATTGTATCTTTGCTCTTGACTCGGTGAGTCATTGTTGTATATATGTTCTTTTGTGGGTTCCATCAAGAACTGTTGTAATGTTATCACAATTCCACCCGCAAAACATGTGTGTTGCGACTTCCACGTTATGCCTGGTGGGCGGCGTCCTTTAGGATCGTTATTATGCGGATTTGGCTGGAACGCTCAAGTCTGCATAGTACCGATCTTGAGGCGTTACAGATTGGGAATGGGAGATTCAGTAGCAATTTGGTAAAGATAGGGCCATAGGAGTTCGAAACAGGTTGCAGGTGACGGCGAGAGCTGCAGATAAGTCCCGGCCAGCACGCGCAGTACCAGCAGGCGCTGATTGTCGATAACGGGGACGTCTAATACGTCTAATCAAGCACTATGGTTTTCCCTGGGCAAAATCTGCTAAATTCTTGCTAGCAAGGAGGGGGACTGTGGGAGGATGGAAACAGGTGCAGCTGTGTTCCTTAGAGCAACCCAGGCCGTTTGCGCCCCCCAGGGCGTATTTCCGGCGCTTTTTTGGGCATGCTGGGGGGGGGGGGGGGAATGCAAAGCCCTGGGGGTGGCACATTTCCCAGTCGTCCCCCCAAAGGCGTGGCTCGACGGCCGCGAGCTGGGGGCGGAGGCGCGACGGCGGCGGCCACGAGCTGGAGGCGCGACCGCGACGGCCACGAGCTGGGGGCGCGATGGCGGCGGCGGGCGTCTGGGGGCGGAGGCGCAACGGCCAGCCGCGAGCTAGGGGAGTGACGGCGGCGGCCACGAGCTGGGGCGGAGGGGCGCGACGGCGGCGGCCATGAGCCAGACCACAGCGGCGCGAGGCCGGGCGGCGCGGTGCGAGGGGTAGGGGCGCACGGCCGGGCGCAGCCGCATCGCCGCCGTGCCGTCGATGACCATGGCGTGCGCGCTCCGCCGTGGCCGGCGATGGCGCGGGCGGCGTCTGGGCCGTACCCGATCTGCAGCCGCGCGAGCAGCTCCCGCACGTCGGCCCGCGCCGCCGCCGTGGTGGTCGTCGTCGTCGGCGCCGTCACGCCGGCCGAGGAGGCGTCAGACAGCACCCCTGTCCGGACAAGCAGCGAGCAGTCCCGGAGGTTGAGCATGCAGGCGAGTAGCAGGCGAGCGGGCGGCGCGTGGGGTAGGTGGAGGGGGAAAAGAAAAGAAAAAGGGAGGAGAGAGGAGAGGAGAGAGGGGGAGCTGTGAGACTGACTGTGGACCAGTTTGCATGTAAAAGGCAGCGCCGGCGCCCTAGGGCAAACCCAGCAGGCTAGGTTCGGCGTGGGTTCTCCGGCGTATTTTTTTGACTAATCTAGCGAAAATTGGGATCGTGAGGGCACGGCTGGGTAGATTTTCGTCCGCCGACGTATAAAAAGTGCTAAAAAGTGCTCTGGGGGGCTGTCTGGAGATGCTCTTAAATTGGCGAGGAACTCCATCGGTTACTTGTGCAGTTTTATCTTTTATGGTCAGGAAGGCGAGGCGATTTCTTTTGCTAAATTGCAGTGCCAGTAGTGGTACAGAAGGTGAAGAGGATAGGGGAATCAATAGCTGAGTTAAGAGTCAAACGGCGCTACGTTTCTACCAAGAAGCCGAGACAAATGCCTCACACAATGGAAAATCTTGTGTAGCATGTTATAAGTTTGTCTCGTGAAATTAATTTTTTCCTTTTAATTAGGTGGCAGATTTGCTTAGGTGGAAGGTTAGGATTGCTTAGAGATGTTTGATGAGGTGGATGCCTTACATGTTGAGAGAATTCCTTGTAGTGGGTCATTCCTATTTAGATATATATTTAGATATAGAAGATTTGGTGACCAACATGTAAAAATCGAGTTCTAAAAGTATGAACCAGAAAAAAATAGAATGTCCACCCCGATTCATCCGAATCCAACTGACGACTAAGACTAGTCTTTTTGGTAAGCGAGCTAGAATGAAAACATATTTTTGAAAGGGGAACAAAATCCCGACCTCTACATCAAAGTCATAGCCTTAATTTTGCATATTTTAAGAATTTATAATTTACAACTTAAGAATCACTCAAGGATCACTCGAAGTTGACACATGAATAGCGAACAAACAAAATACTCAAAAAAGAATAACCACCCGGGTTGAAAATAGCCGACCGCATATATGGTTCTATATTATTTCTGACGACATAATTGCTATTTGGTACCTCCGTTCCGATATGTAAGCCGCTCTAGATTTTTCCAACAACGCTAAAAAAAAGGCAAAATACATGTTTTGATGTTTACCCTCAGCAAAGGAATCGTTTCTCCTTGCTAAAAAACAGCCAAAAATAAGGGAAAAAGAAACAGTGGACAATTTTGAATTGCTTCGGGGTGAGGGGGCTCCAGGCTACAGCCCCGCCACCGCCCCCAGCAGATCGTTGCTCCCTCAACATCCCGCCAGCAGATCGTCTCTCTAAGGATGACAATTTTACCCATGGGTATGGGTACCCGTATGGGGAGGGTATGGGCACATTTTTATACCTATGGGCAGTACCCATATTCTACCCGCCAAGTCATGGGTAGGGCATGGGTACAACCATGTACCCATGGGTATACCCATACCCTACCCATTTATACTAACATATGTACACTATTCAGTTGACTTACTAGATATGATCATGAGATTGTGATTTCCAAAATTAGATAATTGTCATGTATTTATCTACATGTTATTGAGTTGAGATAATTGATTTTTTTGTCAAATGTTCTATCAACAAATGTAAAAATATGAAATTTTTGTGTACTATTTAATCTACTCAACGGGTACCTAATAGGTACGGTTACCCACCGGGTATGAATATGTGTATACTTTAATCCCGCGGTTAAGAGTATGGATAAAATTTTATACCCATAGACTATATGAATATGAGTATGATATTGCTTTATCTTGCGCATACCCTACCCATTGACATCCTTACGTCTCTCCTGCCGGCGCCTTTGATCTCCTTGCTTCAGGTCGACCAAACTCGTCCCAGGTCGTCTCTCGTCGCTTCAGGTCGTCGGCGCCTTCGATCTCCTCACTTCAGGTCGCCAAGCTCGGCCTATATCGTCTCTCCTCGCTTCAGGTCGCCGGCACCGCTGATCTCCTCGCTTCAGGTCGTCCAAGCTCGCCGGCGCCCAGGTCGAGGTCACCGGCAGCAGATCAAGCTCCGATCCAGATCCTCGGCAGCAGATAGAACTCAGCAGCACCAGATCGAGCTCACCAGCAAATCTGCAAATATGTCAGCTGGACATCAGCAGATCGACCTCAACATGACACCACCAGTAGATGAACTTGACATTCTTGAAGAAGATGAACAGCAGATCAACCCCAACTAGATAGGTAAAAAACATGCAAATTTTACTCCAGCGAAAGTTACTCAAAATTCAGCTTATGTGCTGTGGAGTACTGAGTTTTACTTTAGCAAAAGTTACTCAAAATTCAACTTGTGCATCGGAGTACTCATAACATGCAAAGTAATGTGAGGAGCTAGTGCTTCACTGTTTTCAAGTTTGACAGCAATGTAAAACTAGTGCTTCACTGTTGTCAAGACATCAAGTTAAAACTAGTGCTTCACTATTGTCAAGTTTGACAGCAATTTCACAAGTTTGAAAGTTAGGAGTACAATTAAATTACAGGAGTACAGCCAAAATTATAGGAGCCCTGTCAGCAAAATTTAGTTACAGTTACACTACAATTTTCAGTAACCAAGCTAGCAAAATTTAGTTTCCGGGCCTAACAAGTTTGTAGAAGTATTGCATTTAAGTTGCAGCAGCATTGAGTATTTCTAACAAGTTTTTTATTCTTTCTAGGAAATCAACAAGGGTTGAAACTACGGAAAACACTCAATGTCCAGAAGAAATTTGGATCTCACATGGCACTAAAAGCATTGTATGAGAGCAGAGGTGAGAAGTTCAAGAGATTCGACAAGAAAAAATTTGCTGCAATGTTTGGTGTGCACATCCAGTAGATCCAAAGACTTTGGAGTAAAGCAAAACAGCAAGCTGATCAAGGGCTGGAGGTATATGTGAGTAGCAAAAGAAAGGGCAGATATGGTAGGAAACCTGCGCCATGTGATCTATCCCTAATCCCCACAGTTCCCTTTAGCAGATGGACAACATTTCAAAAACTAGCAAGTGCATTGGAGGTGAGCACAACTACACTTCATAAAAATAATCAAATTGAAAAAGATCAAGCGCATCTCAAGTGTTCATGAAGCCAGCATTGAAAGAGGCAAACATGCAATCTAGGTTGCAATTCTGCATTTCCATGGTGGATCCCCCAACATTAGGAAATGCAATGCCTAAATTCATCACTATGCACAAGATTGTGCATCTTGACCAAAAATGTTTCATGATGACAAAAAACACAGGAAAGACTATTACTACCGGATGAAGAAGAGCCTCACAGGACTACTCCGAACAAGAGGTGAAGTGACATTGTCAGGGAAACTTGGTGTGTGGTGTTTGTGAAAGAAACAACGGTTGTTAGAAGAAGCGACAATACAGAGAGAGAGGGACGCTAGAAACAAAAAATGTCACTGTGAACAAGGAAGTCATGAGAGAGTATCTTATCGACAAAGTTCTTCCAGCAATAGCAGCAATGTGGCCAGAAGATGATTCCAAAACAATCTTTATACAGCAAGATAATTCTAGGACTCACACCCAGTGATGCGGACTTTGCCGAAGTTGTGGCTGCTACAGGCCTGGACAAAAAAACTAATTCAGCAGCCAGCAAACTCTCCATACATGAACGCCCTTGATCTTGGCTTTTTCAATTCAATACAGTCTCTAATATACTCTAGAAACCCATCAAATCTAAAAGAACTAATTTATGATGTGGTCGAGGAGAGTATAATTTTTCTGTACATTTTAAACAACCATTAATAACATAATCTCTCGTAGCAACGAGCGCGGTATCATCTAGTTAAATAAAAAAACCTTCTCAATACATTATAAGTGAGTACTGGTCTAATCCGAGTCAGTTCGAACCTGACGAGTCATCTCTCTCCCTTCTCTAGAGTCTTATCAACTAATCCATAATTAATAGAAACATTATCAAATTTGTTATCTCAATACTATCCATTCCACATATTTATATTGAACTATTTCACTTCACCATAACTAATTTGTGAATAAAACAAATTTTTGTTATACAACATTTCTCTATATTTTGTATATACATCTTTCATTGCTATCTTAAATGTTGTATTTAATACAATTAGTAGAATTAACAATATTCCATATATATTAAGATTTTTTTGTTATACTGTTTAAAAAGTACAACATTATAAATACACTATCCAACAAATAACTTGCTAGAGATTTCTAGAATACACGAATATCATCCGATTTAGGTATAACTTATAGAATGTAGCATGTATGATAAAATTGTCAAAAGTATTTTCTTCATGAGATCCTTTTACCCGCTCTCGCAGTCTCACTCATACGTATTTGATCAAAATAGTTAGCCCCTATATTCTTCAATATTGTGTACCAACATTTAGCTTGGCCTACATTGTCTAGCTGATAATTGGGGGCGTAGCCAATTTATCATGGATTAGCATGGTTCATGGTCCTTTGCTCTCATTGAACATTTTAGTGATGCAGTTTCGAGCTTCTGACGGACTAATATTAACGTTGACATATACTTGAAGGGTTTGTTCATAGACAATGTTTGAATAACCATATGTTGTATTCAACAATGAAAGAAGAAGAATGTGAAAGAAGAAGATGGAGTTCCTTTGTGAAATAATTAGGATGCCATGCTATAACTTATAAGTTAAGTCGAAATCATGATGGACTCATGTGTGAGCCATGGTTGATCAAGGTTTAGAACATGAAAAAGATTAAGTGATAACCAAAGTGATATCAAGGTGTGATCCAAAGAATGGTCATATGAGAGTTAAACCTTTGGCACGCATATCTTGTATAAAAAGAAGGAGTGAGATTTTTTTATCAAGAATACATCTTGGGAGACGTATTATATTTCATAGAAGAAAGACCTAGATGACTGATACATCGATACATCGTCATTGAAGGCTATAAATCCACACACCACACCCGCCAAGCGGCTTACAACACACCCTCCAACAAACGACACGGGGATATAGACTTGCCGTGCCCAACCTCCAACAAGGAATGGTGAGGAGATGACATATGAAGCTATAAGACCGCGTCACAAATCAAGCAAGATAACACCGAAGCACGACAACTACTCCAAGATAACCCGGACCAACACAACCTCCCCCCAATAGCCTAAGAGTCGGCAAGTAGAAGGCGGGATCCGGCCGAACTCAGGAAGGTGTCGACTAAGCTGCATCCGCCATGCCGTATATAGCATCCCGAAAGCCCGCGTCGGCGACGCATCACCCATAGTCACATCGGCCTCTCCCTATAGCCAAGGTGACATTTCAAGAAGAGAATGACGACGTGGCGCCAACGCCGCCTGGTCCAGCGAACCCAACCTAGGGTTTCCCATGGTGCCGGAGGAGAGGAAGGCACGGTAGAGACCAAGACCACACCTGATGTAGGGGGTTGGCCTGATCTTCACGGATTTGAGGGGGAAAAGTGGATGAACACGAAGAACACGGAGGTGGAAACGAAGAACACAAGGGAAAAAGGGCAAATTCGTGGGGGATAACTCACGAAGCATACGAGAGGGAGAATCACCCGGCAACAAACCCCCAACGGATCAGCCTCCGGATCCCAAAACCCAAGTCAACAACACGCTTAATGAAACCGATTTCTCTTGCCGGCCGGTCCACCAATCCAATAGAATCCACAAGGGAAAGATTGGTTTGCACTACTAGAGACACCTCAGTAAAAGAGTAGCAACAACAAGAGATTCATCATCCTGCTCGGAGGAACCCATCACGGGAAGGAGCAACGCTCAACTCTCTAGTTCATTTTTCTCTGGTCTAAAATGGAAAAAAGGGGAAGTGCTATTTATAGTCTGGGTACAACAAGGGGGGTCCGGCCTAGGCCGGCTGGTAGGCCGGCCTAGAGGCCGGCTAGCTCTGGAGGCCAGCTGGCTCCGCCTCTAGCTTTTTCCTTGACGCTTCCTCCTCCTCATCCACACGTACGCCTTGGATTAAATCAACTCTCGGGCTTCCTCGGCACCTCCCATCGGCTTCGTATCCATCGTGTCAAACCTAGCAATGCAAAGGGGCGGATGCTCAAGTAGCATACCATTCCAAAGGGTAGGAAATGAGATCTCGAAGAGGAAGGAGTTCACCTTTGAAGTCCATGTTGATGTGGCATTTGTTGGGATGCTTGACATGGTGATGTCGTTGGGTTGGGCTACATCATCTCCCCCTTCTTCGAAAAGCGTCATCCTCGACGCTAGCACGTCCTCATCATGTGAAGGAGATAGATGTGTTGTCGTTGAAGTGGAAGTCACCATGCCGCTATAGTTACCTATACGCACCAAAGACTAAGCAAAATATGTGTGTGCATGATAGAGGAGCACATCATTGACGACATGTCCAAATTTGTTCATAACACCATTAGCACAACACAAATATATAGAATGGAATACAAATGCAAGGTCAATGTGCAAGCAACTCGTCCAAACATCCTCAAAATGTGGGAACACAAAATCTCCAAGAAAATTAGAGAAGGCTAAGATAGCTATCTCATTTTGAGCCATATGTTGTCCATTGCATTCAAAGCATCGGAAAGAGAAATTTGTGAACCACACAAATTGAGAGAGACTCTTATCATCGCCATCATGTGGGTGCAAACAAAGCAAAGATGATGTAGCCCAACCCACGTCCATCACCATGACAAGCCATCCGACACATGCCAAGTCACCATGGGCGTCAAAGGTGAACTCCTTCCTCTTCGAGATCTCATTTCCTACCCTTTGGAATGGTATGCTACTTGAGCATCCGCCCGTTTGTATTGCTAGGTTTGACACGATGGATACGAAGCCGATGGGAGGTGCCGAGGAAGCCCAAGAGTTGATTTCATCCAAGGCGTACGCGTGGATGAGGAGGAGGAAGCGTCATGGACAAGAAGAGGAAGAAAGAGGTGGAGACAGGCCAGCCGGCCCTGGCCGGCCCCCAGGCCGGACCACCCCCAGCGCCGGTCGGCCTCCCAGCCGGCCCAGGCCGGCCCCCAGGCCGGGCCACCTCCAGACGCAGCCGGCCTCCAGGCCGGACCCCCACCAGTCGCCGCCGGCCTCCAGGCCGGCCCCCAGGCCGGACCCCCCCTGTTTTGTACTAGACTATAAATAACTTTTCCCCTCTTCCATTCTAGACTAGAGATGAATGAACTAGAGAGTTGAGCGTTGCTCCTTCCCGTGATGGGTTCCTCCGAGGAGGATGATGAATCTCTTGTTGTAGCTACTCTTTCACTGAGGTGTCTCTAGTAGTGCAAACCAATCTTTCACTACGGTGATTCTATTGGATCGGTGGACTGGCCGGTAAGAGAAATCGGTTTCATTAAGCGTGTTTTTTACTTTGGTTTTGGTATCCGGAGGCTACTCCGTTGGGGGTTTGTTGCCGGGTGATTCTCCCTTGTAGGCTTCGCGAGTTATCCCCCACAAATTTGCCCTTTTCCCCTCGTGTTCTTCGTTTCCACCTCCGTGTTCTTTGTGTTCGTCCTCTTTTCCCCTCAAATCCGTGAAGTTCGGGCCAACCCCCTACATCATATGGTATCAGAGCAAGGGTTGCCACGGATTTGCCTTTGTTTCCACCCCCAAATCCACAAAATTTTTCTTTAATTTTGCTAATTTCGAAAATTTCCACCAAAAATAGCCCCAAATTGATTTTGGATCGATTTGAGATTCTTGTGAGTTTTGGTAGGTTTTGATCCGTGGATCCATTGCTATACTTGTTGATCTACCTCCCTTTGCTTTCCCATGGCCAAATTTCTTTGATTTCCCCTCCGATTTTGTGTGTTTCGGGCCGTTTTTCCGCCCAAATCGCACTTTTTTGCGTCACGGGAAGGTAGTCCGGCCGGCTGTAGCGCCCCGACCCCAGAACTATACAGTGAAGCGTTGTGCAACTGATCATGCTACACAATCGAAGGTTACTGGGTTTACCAATCCCAGGCCAAAACCCATTGGCAGGTGTGCTCGGAATGGATCATCGGCACACAACACCTCGATCATGCCATAAGCTCAGACATCGCTATCACGTATAGTAGAGAGATCAAGACTTGTGGAACAACTGGCACATTGCAGACTCTACGACACAAAAACTCATATAGCAACTCATATATGAGAAAGATACAAATATTACACACAAAAGGTCACAGACCATCAATTCATCAAGCGGAAGCAAAGTAGCGTTGTCTAATACAACAAGATGCAAATATATGGCCTAAGAGGCCTACAATAACAATAACCCAAGGCAGCTTGTTCCACGGTCCCAAGCTGCCACCTGGGAACCCCGGACTACTAGTCGACGTCCACGAAGAACCCACCTAGCTGCTCGGTGTCGTCCTCCTCTGAAATACAAATATAGAGGCAGCAAAGAGAGACTGAGTACGACGTTCTCGCAAGTTTAGTAGGGCGATATAGGCCCGATGCTGACGGAGGCTCTAAGGGTGTATAATGTAGCTAATTTGCATAAATCTAGATTTTCATTTAAAAGATATAAAAGACACAAGGCATCGTCTATTCAGAATATTTTTCATAAAGGGGATAAGAGAGTAAACTTTTCATCTTCGGTTCTCAACGAACCAACTTGTAACCAACACATCTCTCATCTCCACCAAAGGCACTCCCTCGAATCACCCTCTAGGAAATGAACCTTTTACACACACGTTGAGTTGCAACCTATAGCTGCCAAATTAATTAATTAAGGTTAAGGTTCTCTATGATCTCGTAATCCGTTCCCAAGGCGTCCATAACCGTGGACACGGCTTTTCGAAAATATTTACCCAGGGGTGTACTAATTTACCCATTGGTACCGTCCGGCTCACCTGATTGGCCCTCTTCCGGGGAAGGCCGGCGAGCAGGCGCAGTTAAACCTTTACCCCGCATGAGACTATCCAAGAGTCATCAGTGGCCATAGGGCAAGTTTACCCAGCCTATTTCAGCCCCTTCCCCATCGCCACGTCCTAAACACAAATCCTCCTCAACATTTTCTTTTCCACTCACACGCAAATGGAAAATCGAACTAGAGGACCCTTGGATACGCCCGCACAAGTTATTCAGTTAGTAAGGCGCCCACACACCCACCAATGGCAGCACGCTCAAACCTTGGTTCTAGAGACAAGAACTCGCACTTAGGGGCATGAGTGAGGCAAAACACCATCCCCGATGGCAACTCACCCAAGCCTTTTAAGCAAATTAATTAAGTACCACAATTCACCACCATGTACGACATTCCATCAACATCAACATCATGGAATTAAATCAACGGACAATAACATAACATTTGACTAAGCATGGCTAAGCATATATAACAACAATTATATCTTTATCTCCGGCCAACACATCAAACCTAGGGTTTAAAGGAGGGGAAACATGTGATGGTTCAGGGGATAAACATGCATTCATAGGATACTCTAATATTGACAAAAATTAATATGGGAATCGCATGCAATATTATGGTGGATAAAATAAGTTTATAAAGCAATAGGATGCTAGAATGCCAAGAAGGTTAGGTGATCTCTTGCCTTGCTGCCGGGGCGTGTAGTACGGCTCGTCGGGATAGGTAGAGAGACCCTCGACTCCGGAATCTATCGATACCCAAATAATACAAAAGAACAAATAAATCACCCGAAGAAAAGGTGCAATGCACAATCACATGATGACATGACAAGTTTATGCATAGGTATCACCATATAATTTATCTAACAAATTAATTGGAGTTCCAAATAATTAGTGCAATTATTTGGACACAACTCCATATATATCTTCGTGACCAAATTACTTATAAATCATTACATTATTAGCGAAGTGGCTCAATATGCATGAACATGACATGAATGGATAGGGTTTGTTCTTCCGATCATTTTGGTACCTCATTTGTAATTTTCTGAGTACCGAAGAATAAATAGCGAACTAAATAATTAATTGAATTTAATACTTTTCAACAAATTATGAATAACATCAAATAAATATTTGTGATCATGATGTGATATTAGCATGGTTTGATTGCATTTGAAGTGTTGATCACATTGATATCTTATTCATAATTTTTGGATCAATATTTAATAAGTTATGATTTTCCCAATTTAGGTATTATTTGAACCCTTTTTGGAATTCATATATGAACAGCAAGAATATAAACCCAAAAAGACTAATTCAAAGCTTCTAACACATAGGGTTTGTGTTCCTGAACATTTTGATATTTGATTTGTCAAAATTGGAGCATTTTTCAAATAGTTATGAATTATTTAAATTTCATTTTAGATTCCAAAAAGGAAAACCCAAAAACAGACAGGCCAGCCTCAAGCCGGCCAGGCCGGGCTGCAGGCCGGGCACTAGCCCGAAGCCGCCGGCCTTTGGCCGGCCCAGGCTGGGCAAACGGCCGGGTGGGTGGCCGAAGCGTCCGGCCCAGTGCTGGCCCAGGCCGGGCGCTCAGGCCGAGCACCAGCCCGAGGCCTCCAGCCTCAGGCCGGCCCAAGCCTCGGCCAGGCCGGGCGCTCTGAGATGGTGACGCCGGCGGCGACCGGAGTCGATTCGTCGGCGACAGAGGAAGAGGGGAAGCGAGGAAAAGGCAAAAATGGGAGGCAAGCTCACCCGTGACGCGTGAGATGGCTTGGTGCGGCCGGGGTCGACCACCGCGGCCGGAATCTGGTGAGGACAAGAGCGGCGGGTGGCGGCCGGGTTGGGGAAAGTCGAGGACGCGGTCGTCGGGTCCGGACCTCCCGGCCCGATTCCGCCGGTGGAGAGGAAGCAGAGGACGCGGCGGACCTCCCTGTCCGCTTCGATCTAACCGGGGTGCACCGGATTGACGGCGGCGAGCTCGACACCACGGCGGCAGGGAAGGAGCTCGTGAGGGGAGAGAGAGAGCACGACGAGGGAGCAGGTGAGTGGGGAAAAGGGTTGAGCAGAAGGTGGGGGTCCGGATATGGCGACCAGCACGTCCACGGCGGCAAGGGTGAAGGGAGCATGCCGGCATGGGCGAGGTGCGGAGGTGGCGGCATGGCGCCAGTGCGCCATGGCGCCACTGTGTGATGAAATTTTCTGAAAACCCCCTGACAACTTTTCTGTTAATTGTAAAATGGTCCAGCAGCAAACTTTGGCGATTTAATTGGGGCCTTTAAACAATTTTATAAAATCCACAAAAATTCATGTGGGCTCCACTTGACCTTTAGGTGCTCCACAAAAATTGGTGAGGCAAAATAAATGTTTTGGCCAACATTTGTTCACAGTTTTTAAATATAGTCATTTTTGACAATTTCCAATTTGTATTTAATTGAAGCACTTAAAAATTTCCAAAAATACTGAAAATATTCATGGAGGCTCTAACCATAACATTGAAGCTCCCCATTATTTTAGTTTGAATTTTTGGAATGTTTAACTTGGTTTCGAAAATAGAAATTGAATTAAGCCAATTTGAATCCTCATATTTATTTCTTAATTGACAAAATTTGGAAATTGAGAATTGGGGATAAAAAGCCATTTTGGGAACTTCCTAAACAATTTGGAAGTCCAAGAATGAGTTGGTTGACATGTTGAGTAATTGTATTTGGTTTGGATGCTTGGGAAGTTTGCCTCCCCATTTTAGTTGCTTGCATATGTTGGTAGTTTAGAAATAGCAAGTTTCATATGCATGCCATGATGCAAATGTAACGCCCCGACCCCAAAACTGTACAGTGAAGCGTTGTGCAACCGGTCATGCTACACAATCGAAGGTTACTGGGTTTACCAATCCCAGGCCAAAACTCATTGGCAGGTGTGCTCAGAATGGATCATCGGCACACAACACCTCGATCATGCCATAAGCTCAGACATCGCTATCACGTATAGTAAAGAGACCAAGACTTGTGGAACAACTGGCACATTGCAGACTCTACGACACAAAAGCATATAGCAACTCATATAAGAGAAGATACAAATATTACACAAAAGGTCACAGACCATCAATTCACCAAGCGGAAGCGAAATAGCGTTGTCTAATACAACAAGATGCAAATATATGGCCTAAGAGGCCTACATATAAAGAAACCCAGTCAGCTTGTTCCACGGTCCCAAGATGCCACCTGGGAACCCCGAACTACTAGTCGATGTCCACGAAGAAACCACCTTGCTGCTCGGTGTCGTCCTCCTCTAAAAAAAATTAATAAAGGCAGCAAAGAGAGACTGAGTACGATGTACTCGCAAGTTTAGTAGGGCGATATAGGCCCAATGCTGACGGAGGCTCTAAAGCTGTATATGTAGCTAATTTGCATAAAGCTAGTTTTCACTTATAAAAAAGTGTACAAGACCCATGGCATCGACTACTCAGAATTGTTTTTCTCAAAAGGGATAAGAGGGTAAACTTCATCTTCGGTTCTCATCGAACAAACTTGTAGCCAGAACATCTCTCACCTCCACCAAAGGCACTCCCTCGAATCACCCTCAAGGAAATGAACCTTTTAACCACACGTTGAGTTGCAACCTTTAGCTGCCCAATTAATTAATTAAGGTTAAGGTTCTCTATGATCTCGTAATCCGTTCTCAAGGCGTCCATAACCATGGACACGGCTTTTCGAAAAGATTAACCCTGCAGGGGTGCACTATTTTACCCATTGGTACCGTCCGGCTCACCTGATTGGCCCTCTTCCGGGGAAGGCCGGCGAGCGGGCGCGGTTAAACCTTTACCTCGCGTGAGACTATCCAAGAGTCATCTGTGGCCACAGGGCAAGTTTACCCAGCCTATTTCAGCCCCTGCCCCATCGCCACGTCCTAAACACAAATCCTCATCAACATCTTCTTTTCCACTCACACGCAAATGGAAAACCGAACTAGAGGACCCTTGGATACGCCCGCACAAGTTATTCAGTTAGTAAGGCGCCCATACACCCACCAATGGCAGCACGCTCAAACCTTGGTTCTAGAGACAAGAACTCGCACTTAGGGGCAAGAGTGAGGCAAAACACCATCCCCGATGGCAACTCACCCAAGCCTTTTTAGCATTTTAATTTAGCACCCCACATATCCACCATGTCCGAAATATTCCATGAACATCAACAATTATGGAATTAAGCAACGGACATAACTATCATTTAACTAAGCATGGCTAAGCATAGCTAAGCATATAAATTCAACACTTAAATACTTATCTCCGGCCAACACATCAAACCTAGGGTTCATGGGTAGGGAGACATGTGATGGTTTAGGGGATAAGCATGCATTCATAGGATACTCTATATTTTGATCAAGAGTGACATTTGAACCGCATGCAATATTATGGTGGATAAAATAAGTTTATAAAACAAATAGGATGCTAGAATGCCAAGAAGGTTGGGTTATCTCTTGCCTTGGTTGGCAATGCACAGAAAAAGATAGAGCTTTGAGGGAACAGGTGATTGACTTGTCGATCCATACTCTAGTGTCGGCCTTCGGCATTGTCGATCTTCACATCGGACTCGTCTCAATCTCGAATGACGTTCTATCGAGAAGATACAAAACACCGGAAATAAGGAACAATCAACACATATAGAAGTGCAATGCACAAACACATGATGACATGACAAATTAGGCATTGGAAAGGTCTTGGGCATGACCCACAAGTTAAATGGGATCCCGAATATAATTATAACAATTAATCGGGATAAACCACATAATTATACTTAATGCTTTTAAGTTATTCTAAAAAGACCAGTACTGAAATAAGATGACAACATGCATGGAGATGATATTATTAGTTAGTTATTGTCGTGCTGGTCGTTTTGATACCTCGTTTGCATTTTTCCGATTAACGATGAATAAAAGGCGAATTAAACGGTTAATCAATTTAAATCATTTTAACCATTTCGAAAAGACATCAAAGGAAAATTTGTTGTCATGCTGTGAACTTAACATAGCTAGATAGCATTTGAGTTGCTGATCATTTTGGTATATCATTTGCAATTTTTGGAACAACATTTATCAAGTTATGATATTTCCAATTATTGATTTAAATCTGCCATTTTAGTTATTTCAACTTAACAACAATTTAGAAAACTCATTTTAACATGTAATTACAACTGACAGGTAGATATGAATTCTCTGAACAAAATGGTACCTTATTTGTAATTTTTGGAGCAATATTCAAATTGTTATGAATTTCCCAAATATTTATTTAAATCTGCCCTTTCTCTATTTAACAATTAAAGGCAATTTAATTTAACCAATTAATTCAACTAAGGGCTGTAACATGTAGAGTTTATTTAGCTGAGCATTTTAACATATTATTTGCATTTTTCTGATTTGTAAAACTCTAGATATGAATTTCCAAATTTTGAATAACTCACATATGATTTGCATTTCACAATTGATTTCAAAATTCAAAAATTCATTTGCATGTGTGAGTTACATATTTGAATAGGTTGTGAAATTCTAAACATTGTGATATGTCAAATGCATTTTTCTGAGTTACCATTTAATAGATATTGCAAATATGAATTTCTGTTAATTTCTGAAAAAAATAAAACAGATGAACAACTGACATCAGCATGACGTCATCAGGAGGGCTGCGGCTCTGTCGATCACAAATTCGTCGCCTCTGATCGAAATTGGTCACCGGTGAGTGCACTAAAAGCTAGAGGAGGCCGAGAGGAGCAGGGGGAGCGGCGGATTGGACCAAATGGTCACCGGAACGAGCTCCGGTGACCACCGGAGCGGCGGCGGACGGCGGAGCACGGTGAGAGCGTAGCACGGAGAGTGAGGGAGAGGACCATCCGGTCGAGGAGCTCACCCCGGAGATGTTGGTGCGGTTGGCGAGGTCAGAGGTCGGACGGCGGCGAGACGGTCCACGGCGGGCTCGGTCGGCCGCGGGGAAGACGGGTTCGATTTCGTCGGTCCCTTCCCTCCCGACCAGTAGAGTGTGGTCAAGCAGAAGGAGGAGGTCGAGGCCGTGCTTATGGTGCCTTCATCTTGCTTCGGGGCGGCCGGGATTGACGGCGAGCTCGACGGCGGCGGGCGGCGGGCAGGAGCTCGATTCGGTTTAGGGTTAGGGTTTCGGAGGGAGTAGAGAGCAGAGGAGGAGAGAGGAGAAGGAGCACGGCGTCGTGGGCTGCTTCTTATCTACCAGGGGGGCACGGCATCGTCGTAGGGGAGGAGGACACGGCGACGGCATGGCGGCAGTGGCATCGCTGGCGCCACAGTGAGGAAGGAGGGAAGAGGAGAGGCTGACAGGGGGGCCCCTGTCAGTTTTTAAACAATTGCCCCTTTTCTTTTTCTGATTTTAAAACAGCAGGTTTTAGCTATTTAAATGAGCCATTTAAGCAATTTTAGAAATTCTGGAAAAATTTATGTGGGCTCCCTATGTCCTGTAGAAGTTCCACAAAAATTGGTGCTGCCAAAACAAATGTTTTGATTCAGATTTGTTCAGAGTGTTGCAATATGATCATTCTTGATAATTTGCAAAATGCATTTATTTGAAGCACTTATGTATTTCCAAAATAATGAAATTATTCATGGAGGCTCCCAATATAGTAATGAAGCTCCCCCTATTTTTATTTGGAAACTTTGAAATGTTTAATTTGGTTTCAAAACAAGGATTGGTTTAACTCCAAAATTGAAGTCCCAATTTATTTAACTGTTTGGCAAGAATTTGACTTTGCCAAATAAATATGAAATGCATTCTTGGAACTTCCTAGACAAATATGGAAACTCAAGAATATTTTGTTTTGCCAATTTGAGCAATTGCATTTGGTTTGGAATTTTAGGAAGTGTTTGCTTCCTTTTAATGTTTTCCATTTTGCTTTAATTAAATTTAGCAATTTAAATGGATGCCATGATGCAAAGTTGCCAAGAAAAAGTAAAAATTTGGCTCATATTTTAGGGTACCAAATCTGGGTTGTTACAGCAAACAAGGATGCAAAAAGTGGAAAAATTCTTCGTATTTTTCATTACCAAGTTAGGGCTGTTACAATTCTACCCCCTTACAGGAATCTCGTCCCGAGATTCTAGGCTTGAGTGAAGAAGGCGGGGTATTCCTGACGAAGACTAGTTTCTCGCTCCCAAGTCGCTTCTTCTTCGGAATGGTTAGACCATTGGATTTTGAGGAACTTGATGGTCTTGTTGCGGGTTTTCCTTTCCGCTTCATCCAAGATGCGGATAGGATGCTCGCGATATGTCAAATCCTCTTGGATGTCCAACGCCTCATGATCAACCCCACGGATTGGATCCTTGAAGCAACGACGGAGTTGGGAGACATGGAACACTTCTAGACCCCTCTAGAACCTTCTAGAACTTTCCGGTACTTTACCGATAAATTCCCGAACCTTTTACAAACCTCCGGAAACCACTTTCCTTATATGAATCTTATTCTCCGGACCACTCCGGAACTCCTCGTGACGTCCGGGATCCTATCCAGGACTCCGAATCAATATTCTTTTCACCATCATTTATCTCGAACCCTAACTACATCGAACGTTAAGTGTGTGACTCTACGGGTTTGCAAATATGTCATATTAATAGCGGGACTGGGATGCCCATATTAATTCCTACATATTCGACGAAGTACTTTACCAGTCGAACCACAATGTCCGGGATTCAATTAATCCATATATGATTCCTTTTGTTTCACGATATAGTACTAGTCCGAGATTTAATCCACCGATATCTCCATATCTGATTAATCTCGTTACCGACAAGTTCTCTTTACTCGTTCACATAGAATAGGATCCCTTATGACTAATAACTTAGTCATATGCTTGCAAGCGTTTGGATACTATACTACCGAGAGGGACCAGAGATATCTATCCAACTGTTGGACGAACAAATCCCAGTCTTGAAACATGCCACCCAACAACCTATCATCGGAGAACCTGAAAGCCACCTTTATAATCACCCAGTTACGAAGTGACGTTTGATATCCACAAAGCACTCCTCCGATAAGCGGGAGTGACATAATCTCATGGTCTAAGGAAACTATATTTGACATCAATTTAATTTGAGTCTTGTCCATTATATCATCACCCATGATACAAACTTCGTTTATTAAGTGATTCACCAATCTATGGTTAGGAAACATCTAACCATCGCTTAATCAAACGAACTAGTCATAAGAGGAAAGACCAGGGACAATTTACCGTTTATATTCCACACATGTATTTGTTTCCGCTTAATACAATTCTAGCATGGATATAAACATTTATCATGAATGGGAAATATGATTATCAATAACCTTTATTATTGCCTCTTGGGCATATCTCCAACAGTCTCCCACTTGCACTAGAGTCAATAATCTATTATACATTTGTAGCAATCTAACACCCATGGCCTCTCGGTGTTGATCATGTTTTGCTCGTGGAAGAGGTTTAGTCAACGGGTCTGCCACATTCCGATCCGTATGCACCTTGCAAATCTCTATGTCACCATCCTTGACATTCTCACGCAAATTGTGATAGCGGCGCTTAATATGCTTGGTATTCTTGTGTGAAGTCGGGTCCTTGGCAAGAGCTATTGCACCTGTATTATCACAGTACAGGGCCAGAGGTCTTGACGCACTTGGAACCACACTCAGCTCTGAGAGGAACTCCTTCATCCAGACTGCTTCACTTGCTGCCGACGAGGCCGCAACATACTCCGCTTCTGTTGAAGATTTCGCCACCACGCTTTGCTTGGAACTCCTCCAACTCACAGCGCCACCATTCAGAATAAACACGTATCCGGACTGAGATTTAGAATCATCCGGATCTATGTCCCAACTAGCATCGATGTAACTCCTTACGATGAGCTCTTGGTCACCCCCATACACGAGAAACATTTCCTTAGTTCTATTTAGATACGTAAGGATATTCTTAACAGCTGACCAGTGTTCCACCCCTGGATCACTTTGGTACCCGCTAGTCAAACTTACAGCATGGCACACATCTGGTCTCGTACATAACATGGCATACATGATAGAGCCTATCGCAGAGGCATAAGGAACATTGTTCATTATCTCTCTATCTTCTGCTGTAACAGGACTCTGAGTCTTACTCAGAACCTTTCCTTGCAACATTGGTAAGAACCCCTTCTTTGAATTTTCCATTCTGAACTTCTTCAGAACCTTGTCAAGGTATGTACTTTGTGAAATCCCTATTAGGCGCTTTGACCTATCCCTGTAGATCTTTATGCCTAAAATGTACGCCGCTTCACCAAGGTCTTTCATTGAAAAACTCTTATTCAAATAAGACTTTACACTTTCAAGTAGTGTAACATCATTTCCAATCAATAATTTGTCATCCACATATAGTATTAGAAATGCCACTGAACTCCCACTCACTTTCTTGTAAATACAGGCTTCTCCATAAGTTTGGACAAATCCAAACCCTTTGATCACTTCATCAAACCGGAGATTCCAACTCCGCGATGCTTGCTTCAGTCCATAGATGGATCGCTAAAGTTTGCATACCTTGTTAGCATCCTTTGGATCAACAAAACCTTCGAGCTGCACCATGTACAACTCTTCCTTAATATGACCATTAAGGAACGCAGTTTTCACATCCATTTTCCAAATTTCATAATCATAAAAAGCGGCAATTGCTAATATAATCCGAACAGATTTCAGCATCGCTACAGGTGAGAATGTCTCATCATAGTCAACTCCTTGAATTTGTCGGAAACCCTTTGCGACAAGTCGAGCTTTATACACGGTGACGTTTCTGTCAGTGTCTGTCTTTCTTTTGAATATCCATTTTTCTCAACGGCCTTACGGTCGTTCGGTAAGTCCACCAAAGTCCACACTTGGTTTTCATACATGGATTCCATTTCGGATTTCATGGCTCCTAGCCATTTATCGGAGTCTGGGCTCATCACTGCTTCCTCATAATTCGCAGGTTCATCATTGTCTAACAACATGACACTCATGACGGGGTTGTACCGTTCAGGGGCAGTACGTTCCCTCGTTGATCTGGGAGGTTCAATAGCAACTTTGACTGGAGCAGCATGATCAACATCATTTGCTCCTTCTTCAGGTGGCGATGGCTGTTCTGGAACAACTTCCAGTTCTGCGCTACTCGGCATCTCAAGAACAGGTTCGATAACCTCGTCAAGCTCTATTTTCCTCCCACTCACTTCTTTCGAGAGAAACTCCTTCTCTAGAAAGGAACCATTCTTGGCAACGAAAATCTTGCCTTCGGTTCTGTGGTAGAAGGTATACCCAATAGTTTCCTTAGGGTATCCAATGAAGACGCATTTTTCCGATTTGGGTTCGAGCTTATCAGGTTGAAGCTTTTTCACATAAGCATCGCAACCCCAAACTTTGAGAAACGATAACTTTGTCTTCTTGCCAAACCATAACTCATATGGAGTCGTCTCAACGGATTTTGATGGAGCCCTATTTAAAGTGAATGCGGCTGTCTCTAATGCATAGCTCCAAAATGATAGTGGCAGATCTGTGTGAGACATCATAGATTGCACCATATCCAATAAGGTTCGATTACGACGTTCAGACACACCATTACGCTGTGGTGTTCCGAGTGGCGTGAGTTGTGAAACAATTCCACACGTCTTTAAATACATGCCAAACTCGTAACTCAAATATTCGCCTCCACGATCGGATCGAAGAAACTTTATTTTCTTGTTACGATGATTCTCAACTTCACTCTGAAATTCTTTGAACTTTTTGAACGTTTCAGACTTGTGTTTCATTAAGTAAATATACCCATATCTACTCAAATCATCGGTGAAGGTCAAGAAGTAACGATATCCACCGCGTGCTGCAACACTCATTGGACCACACACATCGGTATGTATGATTTCCAACAAGTCTGTTGCTCTCTCCATTGTGCCGGAGAAGGGTGTTCGAGTTATCTTACCCATAAGGCATGGTTCGGAAGTTTCAAATGATTCAAAATCAAGTGAATCCAAAAGTCCATCAGAATGGAGTTTCTTCATGCGCTTTACACCGATGTGACCCAAACGGCAGTGCCACAAATATGTGGTATTATCATCATTCACTTTGCATCTTTTGGCATCAATGTTATGAACATGTGTATCACTACTATCGAGATCCAATAGAAATAAACCATTCCTCTCAGGTGCATGACTATAAAAGGTATTATCCATATAAATCGAGATACCAAAGTTTTCAGACTTAAATGAATAACCGTCTCGCAATAAACAAGATCCAGATACAATGTTCATGCTTAACGCATGCACATAATAACAATTATTAAGGTTTAAAACTAATCCCGAAGGTAAATGCAGAGGGAGTGTGCCGACATCGATGACTTCAACTTTTGATCCATTTCCAACGCGCATCGTCACCTCGTCCCTTGCCAAGCGTCGACTATTCCGCCGCTCCTGTTTTGAGTTACATATATTAGCAACCGAACCAGTATCAAATACCCAGGTGCTACTACGATCACTTGTTAAATACACATCAATAACTTGTATATCATATATACCTTGTTTGACGGTGCCAGCCTTCTTGTCTGCCAGATACTTGGGGCAGTTCCACTTCCAGTGACCAGTTCCTTTGCAGTAGAAGCACTCAGTATCAGACTTAGGGCCCTTCCTTGACTTCCTCGCAGGCACGGCAGCTCGCTTGCCGTCCTTCGCGGTCTTTAACATCGCGAAGAGCTCAGGAAGAGTTTTCTCCATTCCTTGCATGTTATAGTTCATCACAAAGCTTTTGTAGCTAGGTGGAAGTGACTGGAGAACATGGTCAATCCCCAACTCATTGGGAATCACAACACCCAGCTGTGCCAAGCGATCACCGTACCCAGACATCTTGAGCACGTGTTCACTGACAGAGCTGTTCTCCTCCATCATACAGCTAAAGAACTTAGAAGAGGCTTCATACCTCTCCACAATGGCTTGAGTCTGAAGCATAGCTTTCAGATCAACTATCATCTGATGAACGCCATGGTGCTCAAAACGCTTTTGAAGCTTAGGTCCTAAGCCGTACAACAGACCGCACTTAACTATCTCGTGGTCCTCAGAGTGGGCTGCCCAGACGTTCCTAACATCTTCAGCCGCTCCCTCTGCTGGAGCCTCACCTAGCGGTGCATCTAGGACATACAGTTTCTTGGTAGCTTTGAGGATAATCTTCAGATTCATAAACCAATTTGAGAAATTGCTTCCATCGTCCTTTAGCTTGTCTTTCTCTAGGAACGCGTTAAAATTCATGGTGATGTTGGGAAGGGCCATTGATCTACAACATTATTTGCAAGGTGTTTAGACTATGTTCATGATAGATTGTTCGAGGAATAATCTAATTATAAAATGAACTCCCACTAAACTCAACATCTCTCTGGTTGTTTAGTGGTACATGATCCAAAATCCACTACACCACAACCGATCATCACGTGAAGTGGTGCAGCTTCAAAAGGTGAACATCTCCATGTTGATCATATCATTCATATGACTCGTGTTTAGCCTTTCGGCTCTTGTGTTCCGAGGCCATGTCTGTACATGCTAGGCTCGTCAAGGAAACCATAGTATTTCTGCATGTGCAAACTGGCTTGCACCCGTTGTATGTGAACGTAGAATCTATCACACCCGATCATCACGTGGTGCTTCAAAACGACGAACTTTGGCAACGGCGCATACTAGGGGAGAACACTTCTTGATATTAACGTGAGAGATCACCTTATCATGCTATCATCGAGATCGTATCTAAGCATAAACCATAAGGTGCATAAAAGGATTAACATCACATGCAATTCAAAAATTGTGACATGGTATAGCCTTTTCCTTGTGCCTTTGATCTCCATCTCCAAGGCACTGGCATGATCTCCATCATCACCAGCTCGTGGCGCCATCACCATGATTGCCTCCACCAACTATTGCAACTACTACTATGGCTACCTTAGCAATAAAGTAAAGCAATTACATGGCGTTTTAAAGTGACACGCAGGTCATACAATAAATACGAGACAACCATAAGGCTCCTGCCGGTTGCCGTACTCATCGACATGCAAGTCGTGACAATTACAAAACATGATCATTGCATACAACACATAATCACATCTTGGGCTATACCACATCACAAACCCTGCAAAAACAAGTTAGACGTCCTCTACTTTGTTTATGCAATTTTTACGTGGCTTCTAATGAGTCATTAGATAGAACCGTTCTAATCTACGCAAAGCCACAACGGTGATAATATAGTTGATATTTACTCATCCTTTTGAAAAGCCTTCCATTGAAAAATTGCACCTTCACTAAAGCAACAGAAACAGACACCCGCCAGCCACTTATGCAAAACAAGTTGCATGTCACTCGTGGAACCGGTCTCCCGTGCGTGGACGAGTAGGGTGTCAGCACAGTGGAAACCAGGGTACCACGGGCCGGCCTGCCATGGCCCACAACACTCTTCAGAAGATTTCGCTAAGGACCAGGCTCTCCAAGCCTGGCGAGCCTCGCGAGGGTTTTTCCTCATGAGGCACCTCTCCTCGAGAGAGCATCTCCAAGGATCAAGCCAAATGGCTCGGCGAGGCCTCCAACCTCGCGAGGGTTTCTTCCTCACGAAGCAAGCTCTGCCTCCACGGCAGAACGCACATGGGCTCTGCGCCCTCCGCAGAGTCACGGGCGCGCTTACGCGCGGTGACGACAGCGCCGCAGTTGCCGTTCTCGTGTATAAAGCAGTCAACAATGCTGCACCAAGCAAAGGAGCTACAAGAATTGCCGTTCCGGTGATAAGGAGACCGTCCGCCGCTACGCTCCAAGGGCGACGTCACCGTGGGGTGTAATGCCCGGGGTTTTTCCCCAAATTAGATTTTTGCTTGTTTTTCTTTTTGCATCATCATGACATCAGCATCATGCGCATCGCATATTTTTGACAAAAAAAAAATTATTATTATTTTTTATTAAACCCTATTTTTTTATTTTGCAAAATTTGTCAGAAAAGTTTTACCGAGACAGTCGTCTCCGTTTTTAAAAATTAATTGCCAAATTTAATTTGCAAAATAAAAATGTTTTGAGAATTGCGAGAGAGAAGCCCAAAACCTGGCCCAAGCCCACCTAACCTCCAAACCCTAATCCTGCCCTGGTCTTTTTCTGTTCCTACCCCCTGTCTCTTGTAGCCACCCACCTCGTCTTTTCTGTTTTTGTGAATCGGCCCTTCCACCTTGCGCTCCAGTCCTTTACCTTTGCAATCAGGTCCCTGGAGCTAATCCCCTTTTCTTTTCCTCTCTCTTTTTCTTCCCTTCTCTTCCGTTCCTTCTTCCTCCCGCACGCGAGCTCTCTCCCCTGCCCCGATCCCCTTCTTCCTCCTCCCCTCCCGCGTGTGCTCTCCTCTCCCCTCAGACCCGGCGCCTCCCACGGCTCCTCCTTCCTCCCTCCTGTGCTTGACCTCCGCCTCCATCACGCCGGCTCACTCCTCTCCTCCCGCGGTCGACCCCCGACCCGCTCCCCTGCTTCCTCCACCGTCGGCCTCCTGTTCTCCTCCACCACCGGCTCGGCCGCCTCCTTGCTCCTCCCCTGTCTCGCGCACCCGCGGCCGACCCGCACCTACTCTCCCCGCCCCGGCCACGTCTCCGCCTCCCCGTCGCGTGCCCTGGCCGCCTGCCTCGGCCCCGCGCTGGCCCGCCTCAGGTCGCCTCCAAGCTCGCGTCGGCCGGCCTCCGTTTCCCCGCGACCGCCCCGTCCTCGCGTCCCTCGTCGCCCGCGACCGTCCCCGTCGACCACCTTCTTCTCCCCGTCGCCCTCTCACGTGCTCCTCTGCCCTGAGCCGGACCTCCCTGCTCCTCTTCGCCCTCGTGCCCGTGCGTGTCCCCTGGTCATGCTGCTGCTGCTGTCGTGTGCCCCTGCAGGTGGTCGTCTGATGCTGCTCGAGTGGATCCTCTCCGTGCGCGTCTCCCTGCTGCCTTGTGCCGTTTGCTTCACGTGCCCGTTGCCGTGTCTCTGTTTTCCGACCGACGCTTCCGTTCCCGTGCCGTGTTCCTCGTACCCGGTGGCTGCTTCCCGACGTCTCTCCGATGTGTCCCCGTCGGGAAGAGTTCCCCGGTGCTTCCCCGATGTGTTCCCCGGTGCTTTCCCGACGGTTCCCCGTCTCTCGTTTCCCCCGTGTTTCCCGATCCCCGTTCCCGTCGTGAAGTGTTCCCCGAAGAGTTTCCTGTTCCCGTCGGGAAGCCCCGATCCCCGACGTGTTCCCGTTCCCGACGCTTTCCCGTCGTGAACCGAGTTCCCCGTCCCCGTCGTGGAGTTGCTTCCCGATGTCTCCGGTGCGTGAGTTCACCGTCCGTGATCCCCGATGACGCCGACAAGATCTTCCCCGACGACCGAGTGGATACGACAATTGCGACACGACGACGCAACGACAAGATCTCCTCCGACCACCGTGGACCCCGACGACCCCGAAGCCCGGAACGCCAAGGTCCGCCACGACGACGACCCGAGTACGACTACTTCCACGACGTCGACTACCTCGACTACTTCGACTCCGGATGAACGACTACTTCGACTACTTCGACTACGACGACTACTTCGACTACGACCCGAAGACGACGGTTCCGAATCCGAAGTTCCTCGTTTCCGATGTGTGACCCCAACCCTAACCCCTATGCCATATATATATATATATCCGTATCTTATAAAATCATGCATCATTAATTAACATGCACCTTTCCTCCAATTAGTCGAATTAATCCAACTTTAATTATGGGATTTGTCCGGTGCATCTATATTGTGCGTCGATCCCATTTAAAATGATTTGCCATGTGTTAGGGAATAAAATTGGACAACCTTTAATTTGTCAAGCATCATGTCATCAACATGCCGCTTCTTTTGCCGTAGTAGTAAAATGCATCTTTTTCGTTCCCAGTGTTCGTTGCTTCTTCGGGATAGGCCGTTGAGTTGATGTGAGTAACGACAGGTCCTGCTACCTCTACCGGATTGCAGGCAAGTGATACTCCCTTGTTATCTTTGCTTGTTTTCTGTCTCTTACTCCACCTATCTTTTGTTCCTTGCTAGCCTTATGTCACGATGCTTGTGTCTCGATCCTATATGCATGTTTACCTTGCAGCCATGATATAGCCACACCCCCACATCCTATTACCCTGTTGTTTGTTTACCTTGTTAGCCTTGCGAGTCGTAGAGCATGCTTAGCTGCTTTGCTTGAGTCCTGTTATCTCTTTATCTAGTCTTGCTTATAACATGTCAGCTAGGCTCAACTAAAATGGTAATCTTTATTTTCTGTTGCGATGGGAATAACTTAATTAAAGATAAGGCACCGGCGGAAGGCCAATCGTGGTGATTTGTTCTGCTAGTGTCGCCTAGGACCCGAGTTCTTTTCCGCTGATCCAAGACTGAGCGCACTAACCACATGTGGGAGTTCTATGGGCCTCCCCGCAATCTATTACCGGATCCTCAAACTTGTCCAGGATGCCACAAGTAGTTTGGGTGTTTTAGTAGGTCTTGCGGCACGTGGCGTTTACCGCATGTGGACGGAGGGCAATCGTATGAGTGTTCCTCCCGACACCGTCCTCGCACCGGTTAGGCCCACCTCGAAGCTTCGGCCGGACTCTCAAGGTGGATCAGTCCTAGCTAGGTGGCTCCCTGGACTTGTTTGTAGAGAAGGGAAGCATTGCGTCGAAACCTCCACCGGTACACCTCTAAGCGAGAGTTTCGATGCGTGTGGGTTCATTGGTGCATCCCTGCAGGGTTAAATCTTTTCGAAAAGCCGTGTCCGCGGTTATGGACGACTTGGTGAAATGCGCTGGCTAAAAAGATCATAGACAACTTACACCTATTAATTATAATTTGATTAGTAAGATAGATTATTTGAATAATAACTCATAAAACTTGTCCACCGTGTGAGTGCCCGGACTTCTTCCTCGTGGGCTGAGGATACGAGGGAGTCGTTTTAGGGCGGGTTTGTTTGGTGAGTAGTATAGTTGGATCCTTATGCGCTCTCTTACCTTGTCTCTGATAGACGGAAGTTGTAGTGTGTCTCTATAAGTTGTTAGTGCTGCTTGCTGCCTCAATCGCTAACCCTCTTCCCCGGAATTCAAGTTTTGATATCTTGTGAGTATTACTTGCCAGTACTGTTTTATAGTACTGACCCCTTCGGGGCTGCTATTCCAATGCAGCCGACAGGTTTGAAGTCTGACGACGTTAGCTTGGGAATCCCTCCGGCTTGGCCTGGGCAGGGATATGGTGCCTTCGTTTATCTTCAGGACTCTTAGTCCAATTTGTTTCTTGTCCGTAGCCGGACGCTACCCGCTTCCGTTGTTAATTGGATCTTTGTATTGTATCTTTGGTTCTTGACTCTGTGAGTCGTTGTTGTATATATATGTTCTTTTGTGGGTTCCATCGAGAACTGTTGTAATGTTATCACAATTCCACCCGCATAACGTGTGTGTTGCGACCTGCACGTTATGCCTGGTGGGCGTCCTTTAGGATCGTTATTATGCGGATTTGGCTGGAACGCTAAAATCTGCATAGTACCGATCTTGGGGCGTTACAAAGTGGTATCAGAGCTCTGGTTTTTCGATACCCCGCTGGTCCAGTCAGCCTGTAGGATACCCTAGCTAATGGTCGTTGTTGTAGAGTGTCCAAACTATTTTACTAAAAATTAGTTGGAAAGATCTCAATAGGACTCTTATTTATTCCTTACCTTAATTCTATTTCCCTCTTATCTCTATGTGTTTTAAAATCTTCTCTCTTATCTATCTTCCGGTTATAGCATCTTCGTGGGTGGACGATCTCTTGCCCTTTTATCCTAATAGGTTCGATCTTCGGAAGGATCTCGACGGAAGAACATCGTCATCGGCGTGAGCCAGAACCTCTTGTTAGTGGTGTCGAGAAGATCAACATGGCGCAAGAAGATTCGATAGTTTACCTTGCTCTTCCTCCCCCTGACGGTAGCGTGGATCTCGGGGCGAGATCCCTTGTTAGTGGTGTCGGTTGTAATGCCCGGGGTTTTTCCCCAAATTAGATTTTTGCTTGTTTTTCTTTTTGCATCATCATGACATCAGCATCATGCGCATCGCATATTTTTGACAAAAAAAATTATTATTATTTTTTATTAAACCCTATTTTTTTATTTTGCAAAATTTGTGAGAAAAGTTTTACCGAGACAGTCGTCTCCGTTTTTAAAAATTAATTGCCAAATTTAATTTGCAAAATAAAAATGTTTTGAGAATTGCGAGAGAGAAGCCCAAAACCTGGCCCAAGCCCACCTAACCTCCAAACCCTAATCCTGCCCTGGTCTTTTTCTGTTCCTACCCCCTGTCTCTTGTAGCCACCCACCTCGTCTTTTCTGTTTTTGTGAATCGGCCCTTCCACCTTGCGCTCCAGTCCTTTACCTTTGCAATCAGGTCCCTGGAGCTAATCCCCTTTTCTTTTCCTCTCTCTTTTTCTTCCCTTCTCTTCCGTTCCTTCTTCCTCCCGCACGCGAGCTCTCTCCCCTGCCCCGATCCCCTTCTTCCTCCTCCCCTCCCGCGTGTGCTCTCCTCTCCCCTCAGACCCGGCGCCTCCCACGGCTCCTCCTTCCTCCCTCCTGTGCTTGACCTCCGCCTCCATCATGCCGGCTCACTCCTCTCCTCCCGCGGTCGACCCCCGACCCGCTCCCCTGCTTCCTCCACCGTCGGCCTCCTGTTCTCCTCCACCACCGGCTCGGCCGCCTCCTTGCTCCTCCCCTGTCTCGCGCACCCGCGGCCGACCCGCACCTACTCTCCCCGCCCCGGCCACGTCTCCGCCTCCCCGTCGCGTGCCCTGGCCGCCTGCCTCGGCCCCGCGCTGGCCCGCCTCAGGTCGCCTCCAAGCTCGCGTCGGCCGGCCTCCGTTTCCCCGCGACCGCCCCGTCCTCGCGTCCCTCGTCGCCCGCGACCGTCCCCGTCGACCACCTTCTTCTCCCCGTCGCCCTCTCACGTGCTCCTCTGCCCTGAGCCGGACCTCCCTGCTCCTCTTCGCCCTCGTGCCCGTGCGTGTCCCCTGGTCATGCTGCTGCTGCTGTCGTGTGCCCCTGCAGGTGGTCGTCTGATGCTGCTCGAGTGGATCCTCTCCGTGCGCGTCTCCCTGCTGCCTTGTGCCGTTTGCTTCACGTGCCCGTTGCCGTGTCTCTGTTTTCCGACCGACGCTTCCGTTCCCGTGCCGTGTTCCTCGTACCCGGTGGCTGCTTCCCGACGTCTCTCCGATGTGTCCCCGTCGGGAAGAGTTCCCCGGTGCTTCCCCGATGTGTTCCCCGGTGCTTTCCCGACGGTTCCCCGTCTCTCGTTTCCCCAGTGTTTCCCGATCCCCGTTCCCGTCGTGAAGTGTTCCCCGAAGAGTTTCCTGTTCCCGTCGGGAAGCCTCGATCCCCGACGTGTTCCCGTTCCCGACGCTTTCCCGTCGTGAACCGAGTTCCCCGTCCCCGTCGTGGAGTTGCTTCCCGATGTCTCCGGTGCGTGAGTTCACCGTCCGTGATCCCCGATGACGCCGACAAGATCTTCCCCGACGACCGTGGATACGACAATTGCGACATGACGACGCAACGACAAGATCTCCTCCGACCACCGTGGACCCCGACGACCCCGAAGCCCGGAACGCAAAGGTCCGCCACGACGACGACCCGAGTACGACTACTTCCACGACGTCGACTACCTCGACTACTTCGACTCCGGATGAACGACTACTTCGACTACTTCGACTACGACGACTACTTCGACTACGACCCGAAGACGACGGTTCGGAATCCGAAGTTCCTCGTTTCCGATGTGTGACCCCAACCCTAACCCCTATGCCATATATATATATCCGTATCTTATAAAATCATGCATCATTAATTAACATGCACCTTTCCTCCAATTAGTCGAATTAATCCAACTTTAATTATGGGATTTGTCCGGTGCATCTATATTGTGCGTCGATCCCATTTAAAATGATTTGCCATGTGTTAGGGAATAAAATTGGACAACCTTTAATTTGTCAAGCATCATGTCATCAACATGCCGCTTCTTTTGCCGTAGTAGTAAAATGCATCTTTTTCGTTCCCAGTGTTCGTTGCTTCTTCGGGATAGGCCGTTGAGTTGATGTGAGTAACGACAGGTCCTGCTACCTCTACCGGATTGCAGGCAAGTGATACTCCCTTGCTATCTTTGCTTGTCTTCTGTCTCTTACTCGTCCTATCTTTTGTTCCTTGCTAGCCTTATGTCGCGATGCTTGTGTCTCGATCCTATATGCATGTTTACCTTGCAGCCATGATATAGCCACACCCCCACATCCTATTACCCTGTTGTTTGTTTACCTTGTTAGCCTTGCGAGTCGTAGTGCATGCTTAGGTGTTTTGCTTGAGTCCTGTTATCTATTTATCTAGTCTTGCTTATAACATGTCAGCTAGGCTCAACTAAAATGGTAATCTTTACTTTCTGTTGCGATGGAATAACTTAATTAAAGATAAGGCACCGGCGGAAGGCCAATCGTGGTGATTTGTTCTGCTAGTGTCGCCTAGGACCCGAGTTCTTTTCCGCTGATCCAAGACTGAGCGCACTAACCACATGTGGGAGTTCTATGGGCCTCCCCGCAATCTATTACCGGATCCTCAACCTTGTCCAGGATGCCACAAGTAGTTTGGGTGTTTTAGTAGGTCTTGCGGCACGTGGCGTTTACCGCATGTGGACGGAGGGCAATCGTATGAGTGTTCCTCCCGACACCGTCCTCGCACCGGTTAGGCCCACCTCGAAGCTTCGGCCGGACTCTCAAGGTGGATCAGTCCTAGCTAGGTGGCTCCCTGGACTTGTTTGTAGAGAAGGGAAGCATTGCGTCGAAACCTCCACCGGTACACCTCTAAGCGAGAGTTTCGATGCGTGTGGGTTCATTGGTGCATCCCTGCAGGGTTAAATCTTTTCGAAAAGCCGTGTCCGCGGTTATGGACGACTTGGTGAAATGCGCTGGCTAAAAAGATCATAGACAACTTACACCTATTAATTATAATTTGATTAGTAAGATAGATTATTTGAATAATAACTCATAAAACTTGTCCACCGTGTGAGTGCCCGGACTTCTTCCTCGTGGGCTGAGGATACGAGGGAGTCGTTTTAGGACGGGTTTGTTTGGTGAGTAGTATAGTTGGATCCTTATGCGCTCTCTTACCTTGTCTCTGATAGACGGAAGTTGTAGTGTGTCTCTATAAGTTGTTAGTGCTGCTTGCTGCCTCAATCGCTAACCCTCTTCCCCGGAATTCAAGTTTTGATATCTTGTGAGTATTACTTGCCAGTACTATTTTATAGTACTGACCCCTTCGGGGCTGCTATTCCAATGCAGCCGACAGGTTTGAAGTCTGACGACGTTAGCTTGGGAATCCCTCTGGCTTGGCCTGGGCAGGGATATGGTGCCTTCGTTTATCTTCAGGACTCTTAGTCCAATTTGTTTCTTGTCCGTAGCCGGACGCTACCCGCTTCCGTTGTTAATTGGATCTTTGTATTATATCTTTGGTTCTTGACTCTGTGAGTCGTTGTTGTATATATATGTTCTTTTGTGGGTTCCATCGAGAACTGTTGTAATGTTATCACAATTCCACCCGCATAACGTGTGTGTTGCGACCTGCACGTTATGCCTGGTGGGCGTCCTTTAGGATCGTTATTATGCGGATTTGGCTGGAACGCTAAAATCTGCATAGTACCGATCTTGGGGCGTTACATGGGGCGCCTCCCGACCTCAGCAACGCCAACCCATCGTCCTGGCTGGACGGTGGCCTTTTCCAGCTTTGGTGACGCCGCTCCCTGCCATGGACCGAGTCCATGGACTCTCCCTTTATCGTGCACTCGTCCTCCTCCTTCGTCACCATGTGGTAACCCTTCCCGCCAAGATATTTGGGGGAAGAGGTCCAAGACACCTATAAAAGGAGGGGGAACACGTCCGGGCAAAGGGTTCTTCGGTTGATTGCTAGTTGGTCTTCAGTTGGTTCTTCTTCAGTTGGCAATCTGAGATCTAGGGTTAGCCATTGTTAGCCACCTCAAACTCGCCAAGCTCTCTTTGTACTAAAACCTCACCAAGCAAGTGCAATACAACCAAGGCAGGACGTAGGGGTTTTACCTCTCCAAGAGGGCCCTGAACCTGGGTACACCATGTGTTCATCTCTGCAGTGCCGTCCCGCAGTGATTCCCGACGAGCTCCGTCGCCGAGGCACGTTGAGGGTTGTTTGATTCCGTGTTCAGCCCCTTACTCGATTCCTTACTCAGTGAGACACACCCAGTTCCTGGGACAGTTCTCCGACATTTGGCGCGCCAGGTAGGGGGCTGAGGCGCATCTTCAACCTCGACACCGCCATGGACGGCTCTCGCGCCGAACGTCTCGCTCGCCAGACGGCCAGCGCCGCCACCGCTCCCGCTGGCAATCCGCACGGAAGTGCTGCTCCGGAGTGCCACGTCGACCCCGAGCCCCGCGTCGAACACCCAGAGGACGACAACGACAACCACCCCGAGGATGACCTCGGCGAAGAGGAGGCTTCCTCCCTACACCCGTCGCGGGACCGTGCTGCCTCCTCGCTGGGCCGCCCTGCGCCCAGCCCGGCAACTGCGCTTCTCATGGCGCAGGAGCTGCTGCAGTACCGTCCCACGTCGGAGGCTCAAGAAGACTTACTCAACCGCCTCTCCGAACTCGTCGGCACCGCTCGCGTCACCGCTCCTGCACCATCTCGTTCGCTGGTTCCCTCTGCGCGCGCAGGGGACGGGGCGCACGGCGCGCCGCATGCACCTTCTCGTCATCCCGCGCCCACTCCAGCTCCACCAGTTTCACCGCAACCTGCTCCAGCCGGGGCTCCTTCTTGCGACAACCGCGCTGCATCGCACGCGTCGTCGCCCCGGAGGACGCACGCGTGAGCATCGAGCGCCAGCAGGATCGCCACAACTACGCCGTCCAGGATGTCGCCACCGTGGGGCGCCACCTCCGCACCACCGTCGCCAATGGCGCGGTCACCTACGGCACGACGGCCGCGTTCACTCGCAGCCTCCGTCGCGTCGTCTGGCCGGTCAAGTTCAGGCCGGATCTTCCTCCGCGCTACGATGGCAAAAACAACCCCCTGGAGTTCCTGCAGCTCTACACTTTGGCCATCCAGGCCGTAGGGGGCGACGACAAAGTCATGGCAAACTGGTTCCCCATGGCCCTCAAGGACTCCGCGTCCTCGTGGCTCACGAACCTCCCCGCCGAGTCCATCAACACCTGGGAGGACCTCTGCCGGTGCTTCGTCGTGAATTTCAAGGGCACGTACGAGCGCGGCCTCATGTACAACGACCTCCGCGGCGTACGCCAGAAGCCTGGCGAGACCCTCCACAAGTACATCCAGCGCTTCAGCCAGATGCGCAACAAGATCCCCAACGCCACCGACACGCAGGTCATTTCGGCCTTCCAGGCTGGAGTCACGGACGTGCGGATGCTCTAGAAGCTTGGCATCCACGACAACATCACCAGCGTCGTCAAGCTCTTCGACTTGGCGGAAAAGTGCGCCAAGGCTGAGTAGGGCCGCTTGTTCGTCAAGAACGAGCCAGGGAACCCTGCCGAGGGATCCAAGAAGAGGAAATCCAACGAGAAGCTTCAAGCGCCTCAAGGCCAGCGGCAGTCACTGGATCGATGAGCTCCCCTCGGGGGCTGAGCCCCTCTCGGGAGCGTCGCGCCACCCCTCGCCAGGGCCCCGGCTTTCGCGAGGCTCGGGGGCCCGAGCCGCCTATGTCCAGGCTCCGGCCTTCTCCCGAGGCCCCGCCCTTCGCGAGGCCGATCCCCTCGTGAGGCCCTGGTCCTCAATGGAGCCACCCCGTGCAGCCACGGTAAAAACGTTTAGGCTCCAGCCTTCTCCCGAGGCTCCGGCCTTCGCGAGGCCCCGGCCCTCGTTGGATACACCCCGTGCAGCCACGGTAAAAACGTCAAGGTTTCCTCTCCGTGACAGCCACCCCGTGCAGCCACGGTAAAAACGTCAAGGCTTCCTCTCCGTGACAGCCACCCCGTGCAGCCACGGTAAAAACGTCGTGGCCAAGGTCACATCCTCCATGAGGAAAAATCTTCGGGCTCCCCTCTCTACTATACGTTGCCGCGGGCTGTTCGAGAAGACTCCCAAGCCACCACGCCTCGGCAAGGTGACTTCTTCAAGCACCATGCCTTGGCGAGGTGGATCCCCATGCCCAGACATGGTGGACCGCAGGCTCTGAAAGCCACCCCCGCATAGGGGCCCCCTCTCTGAGCTCTCTCTACATGCGTCGCCTCGGGCCGCGAGAGTCTCAGCCACTCCATGTGGAACCCCATGCCCAGACATGGCGGATTTTGTATTTCTGGCCACGCCAGTGTAATGAACCCTTGTTTCAGGTCACTTTGAACCTTTGCGCTTCGCGCCAGCATATGTTGTTGCTTCGGTAAGTAGTTATGTTATTGCTTTTCATCCTTGCTCGTATGATCCCTCCTGTGTATCTCGCGAGCGGGGGCTGAGCATGGTGCCTGTGCCTTGGGAGCATCCTAGCAGCGCCTCAAACCCAAGGGATCCGAGCTCTGAACTCACGGGTCAGCTCTCATGTACGTCAACTCCCAAGGAGCTCTGAACTCATGGGCCGGCTCCCGTGCACGTAAACTCATCAAGGACCTTGGTGCCTGTTCTCCTCGCGAGACACACATGAAGGAACCTACGAGCACGCATGAGTTATCTAGCTATGTATTGCTTGTGGGTATGCCTATCTGTCCAAACGCAGGAAAGCAGGTTCAAAACAAGCCTCAGGCAATCTCGGAAGAAAAATGCCTCATCAGGGAACCAACACCCTCTCCAAGGCAAAAACGCCTTGTCAGGGAACCAACACCCTCTCCAAGGCAAAAAAGCCTCGCGAAGCTAAGTCCAAACACTTGGTTAAAATTCCTTTCGCTGGTTTTTGTCCCTCGAGCCTCTTTTCTCTCTCCTATGCCTCATGGGCTGCTTGCGCGTTAAAGGGGAGCCCCGAGCATCGCGCCTCGGGAGCTCTTACCTCTCGAGGCCTCGCGCACCCCCCGGCCTTATGGAGCCCTGACTCTCACATACCGAAGCGGCGGTGGTGTAGCGCTAAGAGAGTGTCCTAGGACGTAGAGCGAAAAAGACATGAAGGGAAAGATAAAAGCCTCCTGAGGGATATTCACAAGCACATTCAAATAAAACTTAAACAAGTCTTTACAAAGCTTTACAAACAAAATGCTAAGATAATATGTGCCCCATGCATATCCAGCTGCAGGAGAGAGCTCAGGCCGTTGGGCCTCCTGAGGTGCCCACGTCGTCTGCCACGGCGTTTTCCTCCTCCTCTGAGGCATCCTCCTCGCCATCGTCCTCGTCCTCCTCTACCTCGACCTGCTCAAATTTCTTGGCATACGCCTTGGTGGCTTTCCGCATCCTGTCGCTCATCGCGATGAGGCAGCTGAGGTCGACGGGCGCCGTCACGGCCTCGAGGTCGAGGGAAGGCTCGAGCCTCGTGAGGTTGGCAAAGATGCGGCAGGTGGCGAGGACGAGGAGATCGCGGCTCTCCTTCACGACGCGCTCGTTGAGGTTCTTTGCGGTCTCTTAAAGCTTCGTGAGGAATTGCTCGAAGAAGAACGCATACCCGGCCTCGTCGTCATTCCCCTCGAGGGCGAGGGAAGGAACCTCGGTCCCCAGGCGATCCCCGACGGCACGCGCGCGGGACACCAAGTCTTGAAGCATGCGCTGGCGCTGGCGTGACATGGTTCGCGCGATCTGCGCGTTGCGCTGTGCCTCCTCCGCAGCGTCCGCAACCGGCCCCACCTGCTGGTGGAGCTCGCTCAAGTCCTGCTCCAGGGCGGCGGCCTTCTCTTTCGTGTGAGCCTGAGCATCCCTGGCGCTCTTAAGGCGGGGGGTCATCTGCTTCTCCTCCTTCTCGAGCCCCTTGATGCGGTTCTGGAGCTCATTGTGCTTCGTCGTGAAGCGCTCCTCCTGCTTCTTGGCCTTCTCGCCAAAACTCTTAGAGAGATCTTGACGGATGAGCTTGACCCTGTCATCGGCCTCCACCTTCAGTTTCTTCTCCTTCACCTCGAGGCTGGCGTTGGCCTTCGCGAGGCACTCCGCGTAGGAGGCCTCGTCCTGGGCCACGCGACCCTCGCGAGCCAGCAGTTCCTCCTCGCGGGTGGCCTGGTCCTTCTCGAGCTGCTGGGCCTGCTCCTCGCGCTGGCGCAGTTCCTCCTCGCGGGGGGAGAGCTCTCCCTCACGTCGTGTCAGCTCCGCCTCGCGCTGCGTCAGCTGCTTCTCGCGAGCGTCCAGCCTCTCGCGGAGCTCCTTCAAGCTGTCCTCGACAACTTTGGAGTCCATGATAAACTTTTGCTCTGCGGCCCAGACCTCCTGTTGCTTGGAGGTGGTTTCCGCCTCGAGTGCCTCCCGCGCGGCGTCTAGCTGCTCCATGGTCTCCGCCGCCTCCCGCTTCACACTGTCGCGGGTCTCCTTGGCGAAGTGCATCGCCTCTTCGCGCGCTGCCCGGGCCACCGCATCCTGCCGGCGGCAGCTCTCCACACTCTCGCGGAGGAGGGCCCAGGCTTCGTCGAGTCTCGCCCGCTCCCCTGCCCTGGCGAGTTCCTCTTCGGCATACTGCGTCTCCAGCTCGTCAAGCGTCCGCCGCGCCTGGCTGAAGACGGAGCTGCGGCGAACCGCGTGGCTGCGCGGCTCCCGCAGCGCCAAGGTCCCCGCATCGCCGCGGGGTGCAGAGGCCTCGACGCTTGGCGAGGCACCCGAGGCACCTTGCCTCGGGCTCACAGCCGCTCCTGATGCGACCTGGGGGCTCGTGTGGGCGCCTCCTTCACCGCCCGCTTTAGGAGCCCTCTGGGGGCTGGGAGTCCTCTCGTCCCCGGCTCCAGCATCCGTGGGCTCCGGAGGCGTCTCCTCCTCCTGCTCTTCAGGGGCAGTTTCCGCCCCTCCCGTGGTGGCCGCACCTGCCGCAGCCTCGGGCTCGTCAGCCCCTCTTGTGGAGGCCTCTTCCTCCGGAGGCGGCTCCACGGTGGCCTCTTGGGCCTCCGCCACGTCCGGCCTCTCCGAGGCTCGTCCTCCTGCAGTGTAGGAGGAGTGGCAGCCCGTGCTGGCGACGGCACTACCTCTTTAACCTCCTCCTCCGCGCGGTGCTCATCCGCGGGAGGAGTAGCCACACGCTGCGGCTCGTCAGCCGCAGGCGTCTCCGCGGTGGCGTCGACGGTCTCTCCAAGCTTGTGGAGCCGTCGCCTCTTCGGCGCCGCAAGGTTGCTGAGAAGAAAGACAAACAGAAGATCCATCAAGAGGGTTTTCGAAAGCGAAATGCTAAAGGAAAGAAGAAGGACCAGGGCTTACTCGTCGGCTATCCTCCACACCCTCTTCTTCGCCTTTGGCGGCTGGGGGCTGCTCGCTCTGGCCTCCTCTCGAGGCGCTCCTGCCTCCTCACGAGGAGCGCCCCTCGCGGCCGCGGCGTTCCTGTCGTGGGCGGACTTGGAGCGGGGCTCGCAGTGCCCTCCCTTGCCGCTGCTCTCCTCCTCCTCCTCCGCGGTGCCTCGGGAGGGAGCTCCGTGAGGGGGATCCTCGCCGCTGCTGGAGGAAATCACCTGGAGGTCCTCTTCAGGCGGTGCGCTCCTTGAGGAGCCGGCGAGGCCTCCCGAGGGGTCAGAACTTCCCGAGGCCTCGCCCTCGCCAGAATCCTCCGCCTCATCCGGCTCCGGCTCCGGCGACTCGTCTATCTCCTCCAGCTCCGCCGCCCGCGGGTTGTCGCGGGGCCCGCGGTGTCCTTCGGCCACGAGGCCCCACTCATCAAATCTGGGCAAGGCCCTGCGGTGCTCGCGCACCTTTTCCACCCCAAAGGTGAAGAGCGGCTGGGCCTCGTCGACGGCCGGGGCAGGGATGGCCGCTGTGGTGAAGAGGGCCACCATGACCCTGTCCAACACCTGCGGAGTGAAGTTGTCCGTGCACAGGCGCATCCTGTCCTCCAGGCCTGCGTACGTCCACATCGGCTCCGAGTGCCACTTGAGGGGGGCGATGCGGCGCCTCGTGAAATCCTTCGCCACCATCTGGCCGGTGAGCCCAGCATCGCGGAGCGCCCGCAGGCACTCGTACACCGCGTCGAGCTTTGGGCCCTCGAAGCCCTCGCTCGCCCAGCACGCCCACTTCTTCGGGGGCGCCACGGGTATATCCAGGAGATGGTTTGACACCTTGGTGTAGACGAAGAACCACCGCTGGCGGAAGTCCTCCACTTTCTTCGTCACCTTGGTGATGGCATTCTCGCCGCTCCACGCGATGGGGATGTAGTTCCTGCTCCTGGCGTCGGTGATACGGAAGGAGACGCATCCGGTTCGTTCGTTCTGCGTGGTGGACCGGAGTGTGTAGAAGCTGCGGAAGAGGTCCATAGAAGGATGGATACCGATATAGGCCTCGCAGAGGTAGGCGAAGATGGAGAGGATGAGAATGGAGTTGGGATGAAGATGGAGGAGTTGGATCTGGTACGACTCCAGAATCCCCATGAGGAAGTTGGAAAAAGGAGGAATGAGACCGGCGGAGAGAGTGTGGAGGAAGATGGGGTAGTACCCCTCGGGAAGCTTGCTGCCGGCCGGTTTCATGATGGTGGCGCCGTGCTCGTTGGTGCTCGCGGCCACCAGGTGGCGCACCTTGTCGACCCCCGCCGAGTTGATGCGGGACCTCGGCAGCACCCCCTGGGGTTCAGCGCTCCGCGGCGCCGCCACGGACTTGCCGGCTTGCATCGGAGCCTTGCCCTTCTTGGGAGCGTCTGCTCTCTTGGGCGCCATGGTCGCAGGGGAGAAGAAACTTTTGGAGGTGGAGCGCTCTGGGAAGAAGGAGGCGTTTGGGGGAAGTGTGCGGCGGAGTAATGGGAGAAGTGATGGGCGCCATCATCGCACGCAGGCTTTATTGGCCAGTTACCAAGGGCGTGGCGGGCCCCACCACGTCGCCCGTTGGAGCCGAGGAGATCGTGGCCTCGAGCACAACCGCTGCGCCCCACGTGTCACGGCCCCGGTAGGCATCGTTGGGCCCCCGACGCTGCGCCTGCATCCATGGGCTTCAGCGTGCCCATCGTGGGCCCGGGGCTACTATCGGCACAGTGGAAACCAGGGTACCACGGGCCGGTCTGCCAGGGCCCACAACACTCTTCAGAAGATTTCGCTAACGACCAGGCTCTCCAAGCCTAGCGAGCCTCGCGAGGATTTGTCCTCGCGAGGACACCTCTCCTCGAGAGAGCACCTCCAAGGATCAAGCCAAAAGGCTCGGCGAGGCCTCCAGCCTCGCGAGGGTTTCTTCCTCATGAAGCAAGCTCTGCCTCCGCGGCAGAACGCATATGGGCTCTGCGCCCTCTGCAGAGTCACGGGCGCGCTTACGCGCGGTGACGACAGCGCCGCAGTTGCCGTTCTCGTGTATAAAGCAGTCAACAATGCTGCACCAAGCAAAGGAGCTACAAGAATTGCCGTTCCGGTGATAAGGAGACCGTCCGCCGCTACGATCCAAGGGCGACATCACCGTGGGGCGCCTCCCGACCTCAGCAACGCCAGCCCATTGTCCTGGCTGGATGGTGGCCTTTTCCAGCTTTGGTGACGCCGGTCCCTGCCATGGACCGAGTCCATGGACTCTCCCTTTATCGTGCACCCGTCCTCCTCCTTCGTCGCCATGTGGTAACCCTTCCCGCCAAGATATTTGGGGGAAGAGGTCCAAGACACCTATAAAAGGAGGGGGAGCACGTCCGGGCAAAGGGTTCTTCGGTTGATTGCTAGTTGGTCTTCAGTTGGTTCTTCTTCAGTTGGCAATCTGAGATCTAGGGTTAGCCATTGTTAGCCACCTCAAGCTCGCCAAGCTCTCTTTGTACTAAAACCTCTCCAAGCAAGTGCAATACAACCAAGGCAGGACGTAGGGGTTTTACCTCTCCAAGAGGGCCCTGAACCTGGGTACACCGTGTGTTCATCTCTGCAGTGCCGTCCCGCAGCGATTCCCGACGAGCTCCGTCGCTGAGGCACATTGAGGGTTGTTTGATTCCATGTTCAGCCCCTTACTCGATTCCTTACTCAGTGAGACACACCCAGTTCCTGGGACAGTTCTCCGACATAAGGTTGGTCCGGGCCGCTTCAATCTCATAGTACCGCAAAGATCCAAAGTGCACGCTAGAAGGTAGCAACATAAATTATCAACGCCCACAACACTTGTGTCTAATCGCATCAAGTTCTACGAATAGATCTAGGCTCTGATACCACTGAAGGGTCGCAGCATAGAAAACAAAAAAATTTCCTACGCAAAGATAGCGGAATAAACCCAACATCTAGATCCGATCTACGAGAGGTTGGTAGCAAGAAGGAGATTGAATCTCACCCTCGAAGAAAACCGTGAGTGTTTTGTCAAGGCAGGGGTTGGCTAGTCGATCCCCGCAACTAGACTCGTCTAGTCGCGAGGAGATGTATTATCCAAGCGCCGCACGAGCAACGCCTCCGAGAGATCCACACGTACAACTCGATGAAGACTCCACGTTCTTGATCCCGCAAGAGGTGGTGGAGAGGCTCGAGATCAAAAGCACGACGACGGTGGCGTGGTGTGTATGGTGGAGGTCCGACAGGGCTTCGCCAAGCGGTGTCGGGGAGAGAGGAGGAGGAGGGGTGCGTCTAGGGTAGGAGGGGGGAAGGCGGCGGCTAGGCACCTTGGGGGGAGCCAATGGGTGCGGCAGCCTCCCCTCAGCCCCTCCTTATATAGGCGGCCAAGGGGGCTGCGCCCCACCCCTCCTAGGGCCGGCGGCTAGGGGGGAACTTGCCCCCCAAGCAAGCCCTAGGGTTTCGGCAGCCCCCCTTCTAGAAGCTTGGCCCGCATGGGCCCTTGAGGGCATGGTGCGGCTGGACTATTAGGCTAGCCCACCACCCCTTAATACCATGTGGGCCCCATACTCCTATGGGCCCCACTTCTAGACCCCTCTAGAACCTTCTAGAACTTTCCGGTACTTTACCGATAAATTCCCGAACCTTTTACAAACCTCCGGAAACCACTTTCCTTATATGAATCTTATTCTCCGGACCACTCCGGAACTCCTCCTGACGTCCGGGATCCTATCCGGGACTCCGAATCAATATTCTTTCTCACCATCATTTATCTCGAACCCTAACTACATCGAACGTTAAGTGTGTGACTCTACGGGTTCGCAAATATGTCATATTAATAGCGGGACCGGGATGCCCATATTAATTCCTACATATTCGACGAAGTACTTTACCAGTCGAACCACAATGTCCGGGATTCAATTAATCCATATACGATTCCTTTTGTTTCACGATATATTACTAGTCCGAGATTTAATCCACCGATATCTCCATATCTGATTAATCTCGTTACCGACAAGTTCTCTTTACTCGTTCACATAGAATAGGATCCCTTATGACTAACCACTTAGTCATATGCTTGCAAGCGTTTGGATACTATACTACCGAGAGGGCCCAGAGATATCTATCCAACTGTTGGACGAACAAATCCCAGTCTTGAAACATGCCACCCAACAACCTATCATCGGAGAACCTGAAAGGCACCTTTATAATCACCCAGTTACGAAGTGACGTTTGATGTCCACAAAGCACTCCTCCGATAAGCGGGAGTGACATAATCTCATGGTCTAAGGAAACTATATTTGACATCTATTTAATTTGAGTCTTGTCCATTATATCATCACCCATGATACAAACTTCGTTTATTAAGTGATTCACCAATCTATGGTTAGGAAACATCTAACCATCGCTTAATCAAACGAACTAGTCATAAGAGGAAAGACCAGGGACAATTTACCGTTTATATTCCACACATGTATTTGTTTCCGCTTAATACAATTCTAGCATGGATATAAACATTTATCATGAACGGGAAATATGATTATCAATAACCTTTATTATTGCCTCTTGGGCATATCTCCAACATCGTGCACATCCGGGAAGTTGGAGGTCAACTCAAGTTGATAGGAGAGATCTCCTCGCTTGGCTAGGACGGTGAACAGCGAGGTGCCAATTTTCCCATGATCCCAAAGCGATGAACGCCTCGGAGGGGAGAGACTCGAAGATAGGCCTTGTCACCAACTTCATAGTGGACCTCTTGATGGTGCTTGTCATAATAGCTTTTCTGACGGGATTGAGCATCCTTGAGATTATACCGTATGATACGGACTTTCTCCTCGGCTTCATTGATCACATCCGGACCGAAGAGTGGCCTCTCTCCGGTTTCAGACCAATTTAGAGGAGTTCGGCATTTTCTCCCATAAAGAACCTCAAAGGGAGCCATTTGGAGGCTAGCCTGATAGCTGTTGTTGTAGGAGAACTCGGCGAGAGGGAGGTACTTTTCCCAACCCTTGCCGAAGGAGATAACACAAGCCCGAAACATATCCTCAAGAACTTGGTTCACTCTTTCAGTTTGACCGTCAGTTTGAGGATGATAGGCTGTGCTGAGATTGAGGCGGGTTCCCATAGCCCTATGGAAACTCTGCCAGAACCTGGATACGAATAGGCTCCCCCGGTCTGAGATAATCCTCAGTGGAACACCATGGAGAGGGACAATGCGAGCAACATACAACTTAGCCAATTGCTTTGCATCTATGTCTTCGCGAACGGGAAGGAAATGGGCTACCTTGGATAGGCGGTCAATGACGACCCAGATGGCATTATTGCCCTTTTGTGATCTCGGAAAGCCGGTAATGAAATCCATACCAACTTCATCCCACTTCCACTCGGGGATGGCTATGGGGCGAAGGGTACCAGCGGGCCTTTGATGTTCAGCCTTCACCCGGCGACAGACGTCGCATTCAGCAACATACTCGGCGATCTCGCGCTTCATGCAAGACCACCAGAATTGAGGGCGCAGATCTTGGTACATTTTGGTGCTACCCGGATGAATAGAGAGGGGTGACTCATGAGCTTCTGAGAGGATTAACTCTTTTATATTCCCACTCTTGGGCACCACTAGACGGTCACCGAAATAGACAACACCATTGTCATCAACCGAGAAACAATTGGCCTTCCCATTAGCTATCTTCTCTTTGATCTCGAGGATTTCAGCATCATTTTGCTGGGCGGCCTTGATATTATCCTCGAGAGTGGATTTGATTTCGAGGTTAGCTAGATATCCGGAGGGAACAATCTCCAGATTTAACCGAGCAAATTCCTCATGGAGAGCCGGTTGTGCCTTTTCAACCATCACGGTGTTGCAATAGGCCTTGCGACTCAAAGCATCGGCCACGACATTGGCCTTGCCGGGCTGATAGTTGAGGGTCACATCATAGTCTTTTATTAATTCCAACCATCTTCTCTGCCTCAAGTTCAGATCCGGCTGGGTGAAGATATACTTCAGACTTTGATGATCAGAATAGATCTCGCAACGGTTGCCCAACAGGTAGGGCCTCCATTGCTTCAGAGCATGTACCACGGTGGCAAGCTCCAAATCATGAGTTGGGTAATTTTGTTCATGTGGCTTGATTTGACGGGAAGCATAAGCGACAACATGGCCCTCTTGCATCAAAACACAGCCCAAGCCTTGGAGTGAAGCATCACAATAGACGACAAAGTCTTTGTCTGTGTCGGGAAGGACAAGCACCGGAGTGGTGGTGAGCTTGACCTTTAGAGTTTGGAAACTTTCTTCCGCCTTGTCTGACCACACAAATTGTTTGTTTTTCTTGAGGAGGTCAGTCAGTGCCTTGGCTATCTTGGAGAAGCCCTCGATGAATCGGCGGTAATAACCCGCCAATCCAAGGAAACTTCGGATGCGGACTTGGGAGTTGACCAATCCAGGATTGCCTGAATTTTGTCTGGTATCACCGCTACTCCGACAGCTGACACCACATGACCGAGTAAAATGAGCTCCTTTAGCTAAAACTCACACTTGGAGAACTTGGCATAGAGGCGGTGATCTCTAAGCTTGGTCAGGACTAGCTGAAGATGCTCAGCATGTTCGTCTTCGGTTTTGGAGTAGACAAGGATGTCATCGATGTAAATAATGACAAACTTATCGAGGTACTCGTGGAAGATGGAGTTCATCAGCCTCATGAATGTAGCCAGACCATTGGTGAGGCCGAAGGACATGACGGTGTACTCATATAACCCATAGCGGGTAGTGAAAGCCGTCTTCGGAATATCCTCCTTTCGGATTTTAATCTGATAGTAGCCTGACATCAGATCCATCTTGGAGACTACCGTTGCACCAGCCAGCTGATCGAACAAGTCAGTTATTCGAGGAATGGGATACTTGTTCTTGATGGTCACCGCATTCAAGGGGCGGTAATCAACAACCAGTCGAGGAACATTTGAATCCCTCTTCTTGACAAAGATGACTGGACAAGCCCCAAGGTGAGCTACTCGGCTGGATGAATTCATTTTCTAGCAGCTCATCAAGTTGCTTCTTTAATTCAGTTAGCTCTTCCGTTGGCATACGGTAGGGCCTCTTGGAAATTGGGGCAGTTCCCGGAACCAACTCAATCACAAACTCCACGCTGCGATCAGGTGGCATGCCGGGCAATTCCTCCGAAAAAACATCATAGAAATCACACACCACCGCAACTTCATGCATTTCTGGTGGTGTGGTTCCTTCCAGGAAACATAAGCTGATCTCCGGTGAGAGTGGAGTGGCAGCGGAGGGAATTGCGGACGAGGGTGACCAATAACTCACCAGCCCGACGGTTGGGTGGATCACGGTGACAGACTTGGCAGCACAGTCCAGGTTGGCCTGATATTTTACTAACCAATCCATCCCCAGAATTACATCTAGCCCATCTGACTTCAGTGCTATCAGCTGGAACGGGAAAGACCAATAGCCTATGGTAATCTGGACTTCCGGAGCAACCCATTTTGTGTGCCAACTAGAGCCTGGGGTCTTGACCACTAACGGGGAGTCCATGTTCACAAATGGAATTTGATGGTTGTGTGCAAAATCTATTGATATGAATGAATGCGATGCTCCAGAATCAAACAAGACTGAAGCAGGGTAATCATTGATTCGAAGCGTACCCATGAGAACTCCGGGGTCCTCCTCAACTCCTTCAGCCGAGACGTGGTTCAGGCGACCACGGCTGACGGTTGTGGCCTTGGCGGCTGGGGTAGAGGGTGCTGGAGCAGGTGCTGCGGTAGCCGGTGCCTTCTGGGGATACTCCCTGGAGTAGTGCCCAGGCTGGCCACAAGCGAAGCAAGTGAGCCTCAGCGGTGGTGGAGGCAGCTGAGGGCGGAAACCACTTCCAGCCGCACCCATGGTCGAGGTAGCTGGGCGAGGCGGAGGTGGCCTGAACCCTGTAGGCTTTGGCGCGAAGGGTGCCTTAGGCACAGCGCTGAAGGGCACAAATACCCGGCGCTTCTTGCCCTCAGAAGAAGAGGAGCTCTGGTTGTCGGTGGAAGCTGGCCTCTTGGAAGCTTCCAGCTCCTTCCTACCCTGCTCCATAGTGAGAGCCTGGTTGTCGAGCTCCTGGTAGGACTGGAACTTGAAGGGTAGGAGCTCATATCGGAGGCGAGGGGCGAGCCCCTTGCGGAAGAGGTATTGCTTGTCCTCATTATTTGTCACGTCCCGAGGAGCGTAACGAGAGAGGTGGTTGAACTCACGCCCATAGGACTGGACGTCCATGCGTCCCTGGGTTAGATCCAGGAACTCTCTCCTCTTGAGGTCCATGACGGGCTTGGGGATGTACGCCGCACGGAAAGCGGCGCGGAAATCCTCCCAAGTGAAGACATGGCCCGCGACAAACATTGCCACGTGGCTCTCCCACCAGGAGCCGGCGGCTCCATTCAGCAGATAGGTGGCGAAATTGACTTGTTCCGCCACCGGAACGTGAAGAGCGGCAAACTTGCGCTCGAGAGCCCGGAGCCAATCATCCGCATCAAGCGGCTCCTTAGCTTTGGTGAAGGTAGGAGGTTGGGACCGCAAGAACTCGGTGAGAGTGGTGCAGTCGTTGTTCCTCCTGGCCCCTTGCTGCACCAGCTGCTCGAGCAAATGCTCGTTGCGCAGACGGTTTTGCTCGATGGCCATCAGAACCTCCGCCATTGAGGGTAGCGGCGGTGCATCAGGATTGCTTTGTTCCCCACGACGGGTAGGAGCCATTCTGAAGGATTGGATCAATGACATAGTTAGTAAACACCTTTGACAGATATGATAGATCATTAGGGTGCTTCCAGATATAGATATTGAAGATGGCAACACTAACACAGATTTAGGCAACCACGGTGACATCACGTCACAACGGCGATAGCAAACGGATACAACGGACTCGATTCGAATCTAGACGATAGAAACCCAAACCCCGAGAACCTAAACATCGACACCAAGCATAAAACAAATAGAGGTAAGAATCAGAGTAGAGCGAGTTGGATGAGGAGTAAAAAGAATCCTAAGAAGGTTTTCACAACTCATTTTTAGGTTAGAAATAATTTTCAACTAGACTCGACATCGACCAATAGAAAGGGTTTTCTACAGGCAGTCCTGCTCTGATACCAACTTGTAGCGCCCCGACCCCAGAACTATACAGTGAAGCGTTGTGCAACCGGTCATGCTACACAATCGAAGGTTATTGGGTTTACCAATCCCAGGCCAAAACCCATTGGCAGGTGTGCTCGGAATGGATCATCGGCACACAACACCTCGATCATGCCATAAGCTCAGACATCGCTATCACGTATAGTAGAGAGATCAAGACTTGTGGAACAACTGGCACATTGCAGACTCTACGACACAAAAACTCATATAGCAACTCATATATGAGAAAGATACAAATATTACACACAAAAGGTCACAGATCATCAATTCATCAAGCGGAAGCGAAGTAGCGTTGTCTAATACAACAAGATGCAAATATATGGCCTAAGAGGCCTACAATAACCATAACCCAAGCTAGCTTGTTCCACGGTCCCAAGCTGCCACCTGGGAACCCCGGACTACTAGTCGACGTCCACGAAGAACCCACCTAGCTGATCGGTGTCGTCCTCCTCTGAAATACAAATATAAAGGCAGCAAAGAGAGACTGAGTATGACGTACTCGCAAGTTTAGTAGGGCGATATAGGCCCGATGCTGACAGAGGCTCTAAGGATGTATAATGTAGCTAATTTGCATAAAGCTAGATTTTCATTTAAAAGATATAAAAGACACAAGGCATCGTCTATTCAGAATATTTTCATAAAGGGGATAAGAGAGTAAACTTTTCATCTTCGGTTCTCAACGAACCAACTTGTAACCAACACATCTCTCATCTACACCAAAGGCACTCCCTCGAATCACCCTCGAGGAAATGAACCTTTTACACACACGTTGAGTTGCAACCTGTAGCTGCCAAATTAATTAATTAAGGTTAAGGTTCTCTATGATCTCGTAATCCATTCCCAAGGCGTCCATAACCGTGGACACGGCTTTTCGAAAAGATTTACCCTGCAGGGGTGTACTAATTTACCCATTGGTACCGTCCGGCTCACCTGATTGGCCCTCTTCCAGGGAAGGCCGGCGAGCGGGCGCGGTTAAACCTTTACCTCGCATGAGACTATCCAAGAGTCATCAGTGGCCACAGGGCAAGTTTACCCAGCCTATTTCAGCCCCTGCCCCATCGCCACGTCCTAAACACAAATCCTCCTCAACATTTTCTTTTCCACTCACACGCAAATGGAAAGCCGAACTAGAGGACCCTTGGATACGCCCGAACAAGTTATTCAGTTAGTAAGGCGCCCACACACCCATCAATGGCAGCACGCTCAAACCCTTGTTCTAGAGACAAGAACTCGCACTTAGGGGCATGAGTGAGGCAAAACACCATCCCCGATGGCAACTCACCCAAGCCTTTTAAGCAAATTAATTAAGTACCACAATTCACCACCATGTCTGACATTCCATCAACATCAACATCATGGAATTAAATCAACGGACAATAACATAACATTTGACTAAGCATGTATAACAACAATTATATTTTTATCTCCGACCAAGACATCAAACCTAGGGTTTAAAGGAGGGGAAACATGTGATGGTTTAGGGAATAAACATGCATTCATAGGATACTCTAATATTGACAAAAATTAATATGGGAATCGCATGCAATATTATGGTGGATAAAATAAGTTTATAAAGCAATAGGATGCTAGAATGCCAAGAAGGTTAGGTTATCTCTTGCCTTGCTGCCGGGGCGTGTAGTACGGCTTGTTGGGGTAGGTAGAGAGACCCTCGACTCCGGAATCTATCGATACCCAAATAATACAAAAGAACAAATAAATCACCCGAAGAAAAGGTGCAATGCACAATCACATGATGACATGACAAGTTTATGCATAGGTATCACCATATAATTTATCTAACAAATTAAATGGAGTTCCAAATAATTAGTGCAATTATTTGGACACAACTCCATATTTATCTTAGTGACCACATTACTTATAAATCATTACATTATTAGCAAAGTGGCTCAATATGCATGAACATGACATGAATGGATAGGGTTTGTTCTTCCGATCATTTTGGTACCTCATTTGTAATTTTCTAAGTGCCGAAGAATAAATAGCAAATTAAATAATTAATTGAATTTAATACTTTTAAACAAATTATGAATAACATCAAATAAATATTTGTGATCATGATGTGATATTAGCATGGTTTGATTGCATTTGAAGTGTTGATCACATTGATATCTTATTCATAATTTTTGGATCAATATTTAATAAGTTATGATTTTCCCAATTTAGGTATTATTTGAACCCTTTTTGGAATTCATATATGAACAGCAAGAATATAAACCCAAAAGACTAATTCAAAGCTCCTAACACATAGGGTTTGTGTTCCTGAACATTTTGATATTTGATTTGTCAAAATTGGAGCATTTTTCAAATAGTTATGAATTATTTAAATTTCATTTTAGATTCCAAAAAGGAAAACCCAAAAACAGACAGGCCGGCCTCAAGCCGGCCAGGCCGGGCTGCATGCCGGGCACTAACCCGAAGCCGCCGGCCTTTGGCCGGCCCAGGCTGGGCAAACGGCCGGGTGGGTGGCCGAAGCGTCCGGTCCAGTGCCGGCCCAGGCCGGGCGCTCAGGCCGGTCACCAGCCCGAGGCCTCCGGCCTCAGGCCGGCCCAAGCCTCGGCCAGGCCGTGCGCTCTGAGATGGTGACGCCGGCGGCGACCGGAGTCGATTCATCGGCGACAGAGGAAGAGGGGGAGCGAGGGAAGGCAAAAACGGGAGGCAAGCTCACCCGTGATGCGTGAGATGGCTTGGTGTGGCCGGGGTCGACCACCGTGGCCGGAATCCGGCGAGGACAAGAGCGGCGGGTGGCGGTCGGGTTGGGGAAAGTCGAGGACGCGGTCGTCGGGTCCGGACCTCCCGGCCCGATTCCGCCGGTGGAGAGGAAGCAGAGGACGCGGCGGACCTCCCTGTCCGCTTCGATCTAACCGGGGTGCACCGGATTGACGGCGGCGAGCTCGACACCACGGCGGCAGGGAAGGGGCTCGTGAAGGGAGAGAGAGCACGACGAGGGAGCAGGTGAGTGGGGAAAAGGGTTGAGCAGCAGGTGGGGGTCCGGATGTGGCGACCACCACGTCCACGGCGGCAAGGGTGAAGGGAGCACGCCGGCATGGGCGAGGTGCGGAGGTGGCGGCATGGCGCCAGTGCGCCATGGCGCCACTGTGTGATGAAATTTTCTGAAACCCCCCTGACAACTTTTCTGTTAATTGCAAAATGGTCCAGCAGCAAACTTTGGCGATTTAATTGGGGCCTTTAAACAATTTTATAAAATCCACAAAAATTCATGTGGGCTCCACTTGACCTTTAGGTGCTCCAAAACAATTGGTGAGGCAAAATAAAATGTTTTGGCCAACATTTGTTCACAGTTTTTAAATATAGTCAATTTTGACAATTTCCAATTTGTATTTAATTGAAGCACTTAAACATTTCCAAAAATACTGAAAATATTCATGGAGGCTCTAACCATAACATTGAAGCTCCCCATTATTTTAGTTTGAATTTTTGGAATGTTTAACTTGGTTTCCAAAAATAGAAATTGAATTAAGCCAATTTGAATCCTCATATTTATTTCTTAATTGACAAAATTTGGAAATTGAGAATTGGGGATAAAAAGCCATTTTGGGAACTTCCTAAACAATTTGGAAGTCCAAGAATGAGTTGGTTGACATGTTGAGTAATTGTATTTGGTTTGGATGCTTGGTAAGTTTGCCTCCCCATTTTAGTTGCTTCCATATGTTGGTAGTTTAGAAATAGCAAGTTTCATATGCATGCCATGATGCAAACAAGGATGCAAAAAATGGAAAAATTCTTCGTATTTTTCATTACCAAGTTGGGGCTGTTACACCGGCCTCTAGCCCGGCCTAGGACGGCCCCTAGGCCGGACCCCCGGCAGAAGCCGCCGGCCTCCAGCCCGGCACAGGCCGGCCACCAGGCCGACCCCCTTGCAGAAATTTTGTTTTGGCCATAACTTTTCACTCCGGACTCCGTTTTTGGTGATTTTCATCTCTAATCGAAGCTCCCGACAAGCTATACATCACCATAGCGGTTGATCCATCATCTAGTTCCACCATATTTCGTGAGAAAGGAAGAGGCATTCCACTCCAAGGTTGAAGATCGTCGGCAAAAGGTATAACATTCCCAAATCTTCTCCCACCTTGCATCACTTGTTAGCCAAGCCTTTTGTGCCTATCTTACCTATTGAGACTAGCTCATCTATGATTGCTTGGGCTTTGCACACTTGATACCTCGTAGTGTTCCGAGCAAACCTTGTATGCGCTAGTTGTCATAGTTATTGTTGGCAAGCAAAGTGAGAGGCAAAAAGAGAAAAAGAGAGTAAGAGGCCAAAAGAGAATAGAAAAGAATCAAAAGAGAGAAAATAAAAAGAAAGAGCCTCAATGCCATATCTCTTGTAGGTTGCGCAAGCTCGATGAAAAATTCATAGGTGTGGTATCTTTGTGCAAATCTTGTAGCCCACCAATAATTTGCAATCGAGTTGGTTTCTCTTGTACTTGTGCGACTTGAGCTTTAGTCTTCGCTAGGTCAATCACTAGCTCATTTTGGTTTCACAAGTCCCACTTTTCAAGCGTGTGTTTCTGTGCTTCACTCATATCCTTTGAGATCGACTTGTATTTGCTTTGTGGTCATCGTGGTTCTCTACTTGCCTTTACAATATCTTGGTTTCTGGTTGTTCCATTTGCTTGCCACAATTCATACCTATCCACTCATAAGCCGTGTGTGTTTTGGAGTTGTGTTTGGATCTTCGAAATTCAAGTCACCCGCATTCTTGTGTATCGGTTTCTCTTGGCATGGTCCACTAGTTCCAATACTATCTACTAGGTGAGGTTGGTTTCTTAGTTCCTTTCACCTCCACATATATATACACTTGTCTTGTGATTGACCATGTCTAGTGAGAGCGGAGCATCCTATGGAGGCCATGATGATGAGAACATGATGAGCGACAACGACTACGGCGCGCCAAGCATGGATGACATCATGAGCGACAACGACTACGTCGCCCCAAGCATGGATGACATGGTGGACCACGACATCGACGACACCTCCACGAGCATGGACTACATGGCGGAGCACCTACACTACTACGACTATGATGCCGCGACCGTCCACGACATGGAGAGCTACACCGACTTCGACCCCTCAAGCATCAACGTCATGGCGGACCACTACAACGACTACAACTCCAATGATGTGGCGGGGCCCTACATGGACTACGACTCCTCAAGGCACGTCAAGGATCCCCAGCGAGACGCTACACATCATGTGGATGACGACACCGACGATGAGTACCCACCTCGACGATCCTCAAGGACACGAACTCAAGAGCGCCACCGCCGTCAAGCACCTACTTCAAGCTCAAAGAGACGGAGCACAAGGAATCTTCGCCTAGAGGACAAGGATACACACCCTCCTCCTCGACGTCAAGCTACTTCGCCCTCAAGACGGCGGCCAACGCAAAGTGCCTATGCACACGAGTCTTCGTCAAGGATCACCAAGGATCTTCATCGGCGTACGTCTACTCATGATCATCATCGACGTCACTATGAGGACTCAAGCCACTCAAGGCCACGCCATCACGCGTCTACATCAACATACAAGACGGTGTCAAGTACACATCATATGGAGTCTCCTCCGCGTGCCACAACCAAAAGGGCGTCCAAGAGTAGATCAAGCTACACGAAGGAATTGGAAAAACTCAAGGCCATCCTCGATGATTGGAAGACCAAACGCGACACCGACAATGCCAACTTCAAGATCGAGCAAGCCGAGCTCAAGACCATCCGCGAGGACTTCATCGCCAGCTTATCCAAGTTCTTCATGCCCTCACATGACTCTTCACCGAGCTTATTGTCCACACCACTACAAGATGGTGACCATGAAGATGGCGAGAAGACGGTCGAGCATGGGATTTTCCCTTCGACCAAGGAGGCGAGCATTGAAGAGGCTACCACTTGTGACGGCGAGCCAAGTGAAGAGGTTGAGCATGGGAGTGTCCCTTCAACCAAGGCGGCGAATGGAGTTGAGACTACCGAGCCTATCCCTATGTGCTTGAATGATGAGTTGGTACCAATCCCATGTGAGCATGAGAGCCACCTAGCCCACTTGAGTGAGAGTGATAGTGAGTTGAGTGCCTCCACCATATGTGAGGTTGAGTGCTTCCACTTTGAGGGAATGAGTGATACACACCTTGAGTTGGGAGAGGTAGTTGATAGGTCAAGTGAGGCCATTTCGATTTCTAACAACTTACCCTCTACCTCTAGTGTGTTTTCTCATGTTGTACTAGGTCCCATGGATGTTGCGACGCCAAGCCTCGACTTGATGGTGCCTACTATGGAGAGGATGTACATGGAGGATGAAGACGATGCCACCCCATGCTTCCATGAAGTTGTACAAGTCGGCCACATCGATGCCGCTACCTCTACCACAACACCTACTGTACATGAGCGAGACTACAAAGGTACCCATATGGGTGTTGATGATGCCATGATCCCACTAGTCGACATGATGACTTCTGATTGCTTGCATGCTATGGATGATCCTTTTGATGTCACATATGCTTCCTTCATATTCCCATGTGATACCTTGTTTCAAACCAATGTTGATCGTGTGGAATTTCCTACGTGTGATGATCTTGCCCCATGCATGCCTTGCTATGAATCTTTCCGATTTTCTCCCATTGTTGCATGCAACATGTCGAACTATTTCTCTTCCCTATGTGTTTCTTGCAATGACGATGAAATTCTTGACAATGAGTTTACCCCCATAGCATTCTCACATTTTGGAGATTTTCCTTGTTTGAGTGTTGAGTTTGCTTCTTTCTTCGTTTTGTATGTTGCCCATCCGCATACTTCATATATTCAAATTGATTTTAGTGCGTTTGGTGATGTGCAAATGAAGAGATGCGTCATAATGGATGATGCATTCATGTACCATGCACACAATTTCTTTTTATGGAATTTCATGTGTAATGGCTCACGCTTCATAATGTCAACTTCAATTGAACATGAGTTGACAAAAAGAGCTCTTGAGAGCATTTTCCATGAGAGTTGTGGCTCCAATCCACCTCTATGTCCTTTTCCATGTTTTGCATCGAACAAATTGAACAATTGCTCTTTCCTTTGGTTCGCGTGCAAACATGTGAGTGCTTTGGTTTTCCTTTGTGACTTTCATGCTCCCTTGATCTTCCTTGTCAATGATTTATGTGTTGCAAAACGTATGATAAACAATTGTTCTTTCTGTTGGCTTATTTGCAACCATAATGGTATTTTGAGCATGTCTTGTCACAAGGCCTTTGGATGTTGTCTTATGGGTGTTGCAACAAAATCGATGAAAACTTACTCTTCTCTTTGCTTTGTTTGCACCAATGATGGCGATGATAAGAGCCTCTCTCACTTTGTGTGGTTCACATACTTCTCTTTCCGGTGATTTCAATGCAATGGACTTCATATGGTTCACAATGAGATAGGTATCTTAGCCTTCTCTACTTTTCTTGGATATTTTCTGTTCTCCACTTTTGAGCATGTTTCGAAGAGTTGCTTTCCCAATGACCTTGCTTTTGAACTACATTCTATACATGTGTGTTGTGCTAACGGTGTTATGAACAAATTGGGACATCTCATCAATGATGTGCTCCTCTATCATGCACGCACATGTTTTGCTTGGTCTTTGGTGCGTATAGGTATCAATGGCGGCATGGTGACTTCCACTTCAACGTCAAGCCATCTATCTCATTCACATGATCAGGACGTGCTAGCGCCGAGGACGACGCTTTTCGAAGGAGAGGGAGATGATGTAGCCCAACCCACGTTCATCACCATGACAAGCCATCCAACACATGCCAAGTCACCATGGGCGTCAAAGGCGAACTCCTTCCTCTTCGAGATCTCATTTCCTACCCTTTGGAATGGTATGCTACTTGAGCATCCGCCCATTTGCATTGCTAGGTTTGACACGATGGATGCGAAGCCGATGGGAGGTGCCGAGGAAGCCCAAGAGTTGATTTCATCCAAGGCGTACGCGTGGATGAGGAGGAGGAAGCGTCATGGACAAGAAGAGGAAGAAAGAGGTGCGCCAGGGAAAGGAATAGAAGAAGCATCTGACTCTTTCATGCATACACCACTTGGCTCGGGGGGGATATAGCTCAGTTGGTAGAGCTCCGCTCTTGCAATTGGGTCGTTGCGATTACGGGTTGGCTGTCTAATTGTCCAGGCGGTAATGATAGTATCTTGGAGACAGGCCAGCTGGCCTCCCAGCCGGCCAAGGCCGGCCCCCAGGCCGGCCCACCCCCAGCGCCGACCGGCCTCCCAGCCGGCCCAGGCCGGCCCCCAGGCTGGGCCACCTCCAGACGCAGCCGGCCTCCAGGCCGGCCAAGGCCAGACCCCCACCAGTCGCCGCCGGCCTCCAGGCCGGCCTAGGCCGGCCCCCAGGCCGGACCCCCCCCCCCCCCCCGTTTTGTACTAGACTATAAATAACTTTTCCCCTCTTCCATTCTAGACTAGAGATGAATGAACTAGAGAGTTGAGCGTTGCTCCTTCCCGTGATGGGTTCCTCCGAGGAGGATGATGAATCTCTTGTTGTAGCTACTCTTTCACTGAGGTGTCTCTAGTAGTGCAAACCAATCTTTCACTGCGGTGATTCTATTGGATCGGTGGACCGGCCGGTAAGAGAAATCGGTTTCATTAAGCGTGTTGTTGACTTGGGTTTTGGGATCCGGAGGCTACTCCGTTGGGGGTTTGTTGCCGGGTGATTCTACCTTGTAGGCTTCGCGAGTTATCCCCCACGAATTTGCCCTTTTCCCCTCGTGTTCTTCGTTTACACCTCCGTGTTCTTCGTGTTCATCCTCTTTTCCCCTCAAATCCGTGAAGATCGGGCCAACCCCCTACATCAAAAGAGAAGAGCAAGTTTTCATCGATTTTGTTGCAACACCAAGAAGATAACATCCAAAGGCCTCATGACAAGACATGCTCAAAATACCATTATGGTTGCAAATAAGCCAACGGAAAGAACAATTGTTCATCATACTTTTTGCAACACATAAATCATCGACAAGGAAGATCAAGGGAGCATGAAAGTCACAAAGGAAAACCAAAGCACTCACATGTTTGCACGCGAACCAAAGGAAAGAGCAATTGTTCAATTTGTTCGATGCAAAACATGGAGAAGGACATAGAGGTGGATTGGATCCACAACTCTCATGGAAAATGCTCTCAAGAGCTCGTTTTGTCAACTCATGTTCAATTGAAGTTGACATTATGAAGCGTGATCCATTACACACGAAATTCCATAAAAAGAAATTGTGTGCATGGTACATGAATGCATCATCCATTATGACGCATCTCTCCATTTGCACATCACCAAACACACCAAAATCAAAAGGAATGTATGACATATGTGGTTGGCCAATATGCAAACGGAAGGGTAAATTCTCAACATGGCAAAAGTAACCATCTCCAAAAGTTGAGAATGCTATGGGGCAAACTCATTGTCAAGGATTTCATCATCATTGCAAGCAACACATATGAAAGAGAAATTGTTCGACATATTGCATGCAACAATGGGAGAAAATCGGAAAGATTCATAGCAAGGCATGCATGGAGCAAGATCATCACACGTAGGAAATTGCACATGATCAACATTGGTTTGAAATAAGGTATCACATGGGAATATGAAGGAAGCATATGTGACATCAAAAGGATCATCCATAGCATGCAAGCAATCACAAGTCATCATGTCCACTAGTGGGATTATGGCATCATCAACACCCATATGCGTACCTTTGTAGTCCCGCTCATGTGAAGTAGGTGTTGTGGTAGAAGTAGCGGCGTCCATATGGCCGACTTGTACATCTTCATGGAAGCATGGGGTGGCATCGTCTTCATCCTCCATGTACATCCTCTTCATCATAGGCACCATCATGTCGAGTTTTGGCGTCGCAACATCCATGGGACCTAGTACAACATGAGAAAACACACTAGAGGTAGAGGGTAAGTTGTTAGAAATCGAAATGGCCTCACTTGACCTAACTACCTCTCCCAACTCAAGGTGTATATCACTCATTCCCTCAAAGTGGAAGTACTCAATCTCGCATATGGTGGAGGCACTCAACTCACTATCACTCTCACTCAAGTGGGCTAGGTGGCTCGCATGCTGAATGGATCGTATGGGCACCTAGAGGGGGGGGGGGTGAATAGGTGCTACACCAAATTTTAAATCTTTTTCAATTTTAGGCTTTAGCAAAACGGTAAATTATCTAGACATGCATCTACGATGAATTTACCTATATGACAAGATGGCAATTACGATTAAACAAGTAGCACAACGTAAGAACAAGATAGATGGAAAGAGGTAACCGAAGGGAAGCACGCGGAGACATGGATGTATTCCCGAGTTCCTCCTTGTTAAGGGAGTACGTCTCGTTGGAGGGGTGTGAGCTCGCCACAAAGGCCTACTCAACGCCACAAAGGCCTTACCCTATTCTTCGATGAACTTTGCCACAAAGGCTTGGTTCACCTTCCACTATTCGGAGTCCTTCAAGGCGGAATCCGGAGCCCTTACGCGGTTCTTGGGGCACACACCCACAACTGAATTGGGGGCTCCCAAATCAACAACACTATCACAAATACAACAACAAATGAGCACGAGAATCTAGGGTAACACAAAGCTAACCATCGAAACAAGAATCCTTGAGTGAACGAGGGGGAAATGAAGAACGGCTTGGTGAAGATGTAGATCCGGGTCTTCTCCTTCAATCCTCCGAAGATCAACGCGTTTGGACAGAGGAGTTGGGAGATCTTGTGATTTTGAGCTCTCAAATATTAGGGTTCATAAATGCTAGATGAGCTAGCTGGTCTAAGGTAGGTGGAGGGGTATTTATACCCCTCTGCGAATTATATCCGTTGGGGGTCACTTAAGCCGGAGACTCCAGCCTGAGTGGGCCAGAGACTCCGGTGTAGGCCGGAGACTCCGGTCTCCTTCTGGGGTTCCTCCGGACTGGCACCAGAGGCTCCCCACACCTTGCACGCTTGACAGAAGGGCCGGAGACTCCGGTCAGGGGGCCGGAGACTCTGAAGCTGGCCGGATACTCCGCACCCGGGCGGAGACATGTCGAGGACGCTGTGCAGGCCGGAGACTCCGGCCAACAGGGGCCGGAAACTCCGGTCTCCCGGAGACTCCGGGCTCCTTTCGGTGGAACTCCGGAGGGGTGTCCAGTACCGCACCACACTTTGGCCACAGGGCAGGAAAAACCAGGGAGCCGAAGACTCCGGCCTGGAAGGCCGGAAACTCCGGCCAGGAAATTCCTGCAGCAAGGAAACTTGGCCGTTTTCTTCACTTTTTGGTGAATGATGCTAGGGGTAGAAATATGTCAAACAACCTGCAACACTTAGCATCATGTAAGATAATCATTAGTGTTGTTAACTAACACACAAAACTCATAGGGGTTAGGAAATGTTCTTTCAATCTCCCCCTTTTTGGTGTTAGATGACAACACTAGGATTTCCAAAGTAAAAGGATCATATCATGTGACAAAAAAAATCTCCCCCTAAATGTGTGCATATAGACAAGTTACATAAGTGAGAGAGAACCCACATATAGGGGAGGATTCCACAAGTAAAAAGGCATGATATAGAGGGGTTGATGATAGTGTTAACAACCATACCTTGTGAGTGAGAATAAAGGATAATTCCAATGCATATTTTACCTCACAAATAATTCAACCATAGATAAAACCGATATCATGTCTCCTCAACGACCACAAGATCCACATCTCACACATAGAAGAAGCAAATAGAATAGAGTTCAACACAAAGTTTAACACACGAAATAAAAGGAACACAAGCTCTTAAGGAATGATAAAAGCAAATGCTTGTGCCCCGACCCATCCAAATCCCACGGATAGCCTACTAGAACCATTTCTCCCCCTTTGGCATCGAGACACCAAAAAGGAAGAAAGGCGATGCTAACGGTTGTAACAGCCCCACTTTTGGACCCAGAAAATATGAGTAAAATTTTCACTTTTTGCATCTCGTTTGCATCATGGCATATTTATTCAATTTGCTTCACATGAACTAATAAGGGAGCAACAATTGAGAAACCAAATATGATAGTGTGAATGTTGAACAAACTCTCAAATCAAATTCTCATATTTGTCCAGGAAGTTCCTACAACAACAAATACAATTGTTGCCAAATTTAGTGCTTTATCAAATTCAAATATTTGGATAAAACCCTAAAATGCAAGAGGGCAAATTCTGAAATGTTACCACATGAAATATTTTCCAAATGGGCTGCAAATTTTACCACAGGTTCTGAATAATATATTATGGCTCTGTGAATTTTTCCAGAATTTTTAAAAGTAATTAAGGGCCTCAAATAAATGCCTGCACTTGCTGGAATTAAAGAAAAGGGAAAAGAATAAAACCCTGACAGTGGGTCCCCCCCTGTCAGGATCGTCACTGTGGAGACAGGGGAAACCCTGGCGCCATGGCCGCGCCCACCTTGCCGCCGTGGCCTCCTCCTCGCTCCCCCTCGCTTCCCTGGCCCCCATGGAGGTTAAAGATGACCCCCACGACCGCGTGCTCCTCCTCCCCTCCTTTTTCCCCCACCTGCAGAAACCCTAGACGCGACCGCGCCATGGCCGCCGACTGACCGAGCCGCCTCCGCTCGCCGCCGACGTTGCCGACCTCCTGGAGCAGATCGGGCTGGGGCAAAAGAACCGCCTCGTCCTCTTCTTCCTCCTCCTCCTTTCAATCGAGCTCGGGAACCCGGGGATCGACGCGTGCATCTCGTCTCCTCCGCCTCCGACCGACGGCCGCCGAGCTCAATCGCCGCCGTTGCAGCCCTCCCTCTTCACCGACGAGCACACACGCGAGCTCAGGGTGAGCACACGGTCCTTCTGGACATCTCCTTCCTCTCTCTCCCCCTCTGAGTCGCCGTCTTGCCGTCGACCGAACCGTGCGTCCACCGTCCATCGTCGCCGGCGTCATTTCCGGCGACCATTTGGCCGCTACCGCCGCCACCTAGCTCGCCTCCGTGTGTGGATCCCAACCGTGCCCTTCGTTAGTTCTGGATCGCCGTAGATCAACGAGTGCGTGCACGGCTTGCCGCCGGCCGCCGTCGCGCCGCGCCGGTTGTGGCCTCCCGCGTCGGTCAAACCTGGCCGTGGGCCGCTGGCCGACGTGGCGTGCCAGCGTGGCTGCTGCCCCACACGTCCGTCTCACGGGCTAGCACGGCCCGGGTACAAAATGTTCAGCCCCCTTTTCTGAAAATTCAGATAATTGGCAGAAATTATGATGAACTTTGAAATGGCATAACTTTTGAACCACTTGTCCAAAAATTACAAATAATATGTCAAAATGCTCAGCAATAAAATGCCTATCTGTTAGTACCTTTGGATGAATTAATTGGTCAAAATAAATTGCCTTTAATTGCTGAAGACTAAAATGGCAGAAATATTGTTGAATTTGGAAATTCCATAACTTTATGAATAATTGTCCAAAAAATATGGTTAAGCTCTCAAAATGTTCAGGAAACAACATCTACATGCTAGTTCCATTTCCCATGCAATAATGAACATTTAAATTGCTGTTTCATTAAATTTACTAAAATGGCAGATTTAATTCCATTTTTAGAAAATGCATAACTTGAGTTGTATTTGCTCAAAAATTATGAACAATAGCTCAAAATGTTCAGCAAGCCTTAAGCTACCAGAATATGACATTTGAGAGACTTGTAGATTTAATTTTGGTGCTGCCCCTTAAAAATAAATAAATGGCAGAATTAAATCAAATATTGGGAATATCATAACTTGTTGAATATTAACTCAAAAATTGCAAATGATATACCAAAATGATCAGTGGATTAATACCTATCTAATAATGCCATTTTCATGCATATTTACTTAATATTTCAGTACTGGACATTTGGTATAATTAGCTATTTCACTAAGTTAAAGATGGAGTTTTAACCCGTTAATTATAATAATTGATGTAGGGGTTCCATTTAACTTGTGGGACTTGCCCAAATACTTTTTATTGCATAATATGATCATCTCATCATGATTGTGCATTGAACATTGTCTTCGTGGTATTTATTTCGTTTCCTGTTATGGTTTGTGTTCCGGTAGATTCAGGAGTCGAGGTTCCACCACAATACCTCGACAACCAGTGCGACCATCGTTATCAACAAGGCAAGAGCTAACCTAACCTTCTTGGCATATCTCATATTACCCAAGTATTTTATCCACCATATTATTGCATTCGATTCTGGTGACAAGTTTTTGGTCAGTGTATATAATATCCTATCAATTGCATGTTCCCTGAACCATTATCTGTTTCCCCACCTATGAACCATAGGTTGAAGTGTTGGCCTGAGATAATTCATATCTGTTGTATGTCATGCTTAGATATGCTTAGCCATGCTTAGTCGAATGCTAGAGTTGTCCGTTGATTATTTCCATAATTGTGAAGTGAATGGAATGTTCGGACATTGGTGGAGACTTGTGTTGATAATTAATTGCTAAGAAGGCTGGGATGAGTTGCCATCGGGGATGGTGTTTTGTCTCGTTCTGGCCCCTAGGTGTGAGTTCTTATCTCTTGAACCAAGACTGAGCGTGCTTCCAAAGGTGGGAGTATGGGCTCCTTACTAACCGAATAATTAGTGCGGGCGTATCCAAGGGTCCTCTAGTCTGCGCTTTCCATTTGCGGGTGTGTGGCCGAAGACGATGATGAAGATGATGATGATGGAGGTGATAGGAGTGGCGATGGGGCAGGGTGTTGAAATAGGCGCTGAACTTGTCCTGTCGTCACGATGACCCTTGGATAGTCTCATGCTTTGTAAAGGTTTAACCGCGCCTGCCCTGCCGGCTTTCCCCGGAAGAGAGCTAAATGTTCAGGCAAGGGGTCGGACGGTACCAATGGTAAAAACAGTACACCCCTGCAGGGTTAATCTTTTCGAAAAGCCGTGTCCGCGGTTATGGACAACTTGGGAATAGATTATGAGATCATAGATAACCTGAACCTTTAATCAAATGGCAGCTAGAGGTTGCATAATCAACGTGTGATAAAGGTTCATTACCTCGAGGGAGATTCGAGGGAGTGCCTTGGTGGAGATAAGTGGAGTTGCTGAATATAGTAGGTTCCCCGTGAATCGAAGAGAAAAGTGTTACCCTCTTATCCCCTTATGAAAATCTTCTGATTAGACGATGTCTTGAGTCCTAGTCTTCGGAAGGAAAAAAAAACTCGCTTTATGCCAAAACAACCACTTATATAGCTTTGAAGCCTCCGTCTGCATCGGGCCTATATCGCCCTACTAATTCTTGCGAGTACGTCGTACTCAGCCTTGCTTTGTTACTGATTATTTGTTTCAGAGGAGGACGCCACCGAACTGGAAGGTGGGTTCTACGTTGACTTCGACGAGTAGTCTGGGGTTTCCAGGTGGCAGCTTGGGACGTCATGGAACAGGCTGGCACGGGATGTTTATCTGTAGGCCTCTTAGGCCATAATTTGGATCTTGTTGTTTAGACAACTTTAATTTGCTTCCGCTTGTTGTAATGATGGGTCAGTGACCTCTGATGTGTCATTTGCTATCTTTCTCAATTATATGAGTTGAACTATGATATCTTTGTGTCGTAGAGTCTGTGATGTGCCAGTTCGTTCCACAAGTCTCGGTCTCTTTACTATACATGGAAGCGATGTCTGAGCTTATGGCATGATTGAGGTGTTGTGTGCCGATGATCCATTCCGAGCACACCTGCCAATGAGTTTTGGCCTGGGATTGGTAAACCCAGTAACCCTCAATTGTGTAGCATGACCGGTTACACAACGTTCCACTGTATAGTTCTGGGGTCGGGGCGCTACACGGTCCCCAAAGAGATCACTCGGAGTCCTCGTCGGTGGCGTCATCATCATCATCATCCTCATCATATTGCGAGCCACTAGCATCTTCATCTTCTTCAATCTCCCTTTGAGGCATTGGAGCCTTTCCGGTGTTGCGTGAGGAAGAAGGCATATTGGAGGACACGTCCTCAAAATCAAAATCTGACCAAGGGAATTGCTTTGCGTGCCAAGCATCATAGGGAACTGCCGGCTCACTACCGGAGGATTCATCTTCTTCGGCGAGCTCTTCTTGCGTTGCTTTGCCAATGCGAGGAGAAGGAGGAGGTGGAGGAGTCTTGTCCCTCTTTTTCTCCAACTCCTTGAACAACTTATTTTGATTGGAGATGATCAACTTCCTCTCCTTATAACCTTCGTAATTTTCCTGGTGGAGGCACACATTCATGCGGATCACCATCTTTTCAAACCAACTAAGCTTCTTTATCTTCCTTTGCACATCATCTTTGCCCTTGCTAACCCATGAGGGAGGGTCGGCATTCTTACTCCTCCTACGGACGGGTGCCACATCTTCTTCCTCCTCTTCTTCACTTGATGCAAACGGAACACGAGAGGGACCACTTGAAGAAGAAGGCTTGTCATGCTTGAGGATTTGAAGGGCGCCCGCCTTGTGAACGGTGAAAAGCTCGCGGTTGAGTTGCGGCACTTGATCAAGGATGAGCATCATCACATAAGGTCCATAGATAGGATTTTTCATCTCATGCACCGCCCAATGCAACTCACATTTTATGAAGTCCATCACATCAATCTCAAACCCTTGACAATTAACTCCGGCTTGAAGCACCGCATGGGAGTGAATAAGGAGGTTGACAATCCCTCCACAAATTGCATCCACATTTCCGGCTTGGGGTGCAATGTTGCACCTAAACATGCGAAGGAGGATATTGAAAGTTGGAAGAAGATCCTTGTTGGAGCCAACAGCGGACTTGTTGAGATAAAGCGGTGTCATCTTGTTTTTGTCATAATGAACTCCTTCCGTATGCATGATTCTTCCTTGGGAGGCTTCACCCTTGCGGAACACATAGCCAAGTAATTCACCGAACCGAGTCATAGAGGACTCACACTTCATCGGCCCGGTCATCCAAGTCAACTTGACATCTTCATCTTCTCCAAACTGAATGGTAGCAAAGAATTGGTGCACCAATGTGATGTCATAGTTTTGTTGGAGCGACATGAGGTGCTCCAACCCAAGTTTGCGAACAATCCACACGGCCTCTTGGAAATATTGTTTAGTGCTAAGGGCGGAAAGATTAAGCACCTTTTGCACACAAACCTTGTTAGGACCCGAGAGCTTGGCATACACTTCATTCATCACAATCTCTTGTTCCTTTCTCCAAAAGTGAGAGTTGTTGGAGTTTTGTGGCATATCAAAGAAAGGCTGACACCTCATAGCTCGGAACTCCGATTTGCTTAACCCACTAAGGGTGGTCAAATTGTCAAATTTAGCTTTCTTGGCCCTCTCTCTAGCAAGGAATTCTTCTTCAGCTCTTCTCTGCGCAGCCTCCCTAGCAGCAGCACCCCTGTCACGCTGAACCAAGCGGCCATCCTCGGTCCGATCCAAATAAGCACGATTTCCCCTCTTTTCTTTTCTAGTCACCTTATTGGGGTGGTGAGAGATTTTCTTGAGGTGATGCGAGGATCCTGTGAGTAAACAGATAGGAGGTAGCAGGGGGATAAGCATACATGTCCAAGGAAACAAAAGATGCATCAACTGGAGAATCAAAAACACACAAACTTGATCTACACCGGAGATTCCGGTCTCAGGGGCCGGAGATTCCGGCCACACCGGAGTCTCCGGCCCTGAGGCTGAGAATCTAGGGTTAGGTCAAAATTCGATGCTAAAGATGCTAGAATTGATACATTGAGATGAAAACAAGCCAGCAAGAGATTCTACACCATAGGGAGCAACACTACACACTCTATCCAAGATCTAGGAAGAAACCTAGAGAGGGAGAGAGGGAGGTACCGCTGCTCGACATGGTGAAGGTCACCAATGGTGGGGAGGAGGTTCCCCCACGTTGGAGAGGAAGAGGGGCCGGCTGGACGGCGGATTCCGATGGCGGGGAGCGGCCGGAGGAGCTTCACCAAGTTGGGGGCGGCAGCAGGGGAGAGGAGAGAGTCGGGGGTGGAAAGGAGTTGTGAAAACAACCCCCACCCCGATCCCCTTTTTGATCCCCTGGAATCGCCGAGACCGGAGTCTCCGGCCTAAGCACACCGGAGTCTCCGGGGTGCCGGAGTCTCCGTGGCTTAGGGCGGAGATTCTGCTCAGACCGGAGTCTCCGGTGTTAGACACCGGAGTCTCCGGCCTCCACAACTCAGAGAAGCTAGTTTATGGTGGTGGACATGTATGTGGCAAGAGGAGCAAGTTTTGGGGCAAGGAGAGGCTTGGGATAGACAACACAAACTGGGATGGTACTTCACACTCAACTTGCAAAAGCCAAAAACAATAAAAGCCAAGATTGAGTGAGTTTTCCATAAGAACAAGAGATTTGCAAATAAAATCCAATAAAATCCCAAAAGATACAACTCTTCACTAGGAAAAGGTCGGTGGCCTAGGCCACCATGTATGAGTTTATGGCATGGCACCGCGAAGATATATCTTGGGTCCATAACCAATACTCGTCATTTAAGCTCACAATTCATGAAATGAAAATAGAGATAAATAAATTTTTACTATAGGCATATTGGGGGGAGGGAGAGCCCAATTTATTAGGACAACACTCCCCCTAAATTCATGCCTACACCTAAACCAAGATAGAAGTTGAAACTATAGGTGTGTATGCAAGATGGTCAAGCCAAGCTCCTCGAATCCACGATATTTAGCTCATTCCTCAAATAAGTGAATCTTGCTTCATCAAGTGGCTTCGTGAAAATATCCGCAAGTTGGTCCTTGGTTGGCACATATGCTAGCTCAATGTCTCCACGGGCAACATGATCTCGAATGAAATGATGACGAATCTCAATATGCTTGGTCCTTGAGTGTTGCACCGGGTTGTAGGCGATCTTGATAGCACTCTCATTGTCACACAAAAGAGGCACTTTGTCACAATTGACACCGTATTCCTTTAAAGTTTGCCTCATCCATAACAATTGAGTGCATGCACTAGCGGCGGCCACATACTCGGCTTCGGCGGTGAGAGAGAAATACAATTTTGCTTCTTAGAAGACCAACTCACCAAGGACCTACCAAGGAATTGGCAAGCCCCGGAAGTTGATTTCCTATCATCTTGATCACCGGCCCAATCCGAATCCGTGAACCCACGAAGAGTGAAAGAGGAATCCCTTGGGTACCACAAACCAAACCTTGGGGTATGAACTAAATATCGTAGGATTCTCTTGACCGCCAACATGTGGCTTTCTTTAGGAGCCGCTTGATACCTTGCACACACACCTACACTCAACACAATATCGGGTCTAGATGCACAAAGGTAAAGCAAAGAACCTATCATGGAGCGGTAAAGCTTTTGATCCACATCTATACCCTTTGGGTTAAGTTGTAGATGGCATTTGGTATCCATAGGTGTCTTCTTCTCCTTAGCATCGGCCATATTAAACCGCTTGAGCATGTCTTGAATATATTTTGCTTGGCTAATGAAAGTCCCTCCTCTCAATTGCTTGATCTCAAATCCAAGGAAGAACTTCAACTCGCCCATCATAGACATCTCAAACCTATCGGTCATAAGCTTTGAAAATTCATCATTAAAAGCTTTGTTAGATGAGCCAAAAATAATATCATCAACATATAGTTGGCACACGAAAAGCTCCCCTTTAACCCTCTTAGTAAAAAGAGTAGGATCGATTTGCCCAACTTCAAACCCACGGTCTAACAATAACTCTCTAAGGTGCTCATACCACGCACGTGGTGCTTGTTTAAGTCCATAGAGCGCCTTATCAAGCTTGTAGACATGGTTAGGGAAGTTGGGGTCCTCGAACCCCGGGGGTTGCTTAACGAACACCAACTCTTTTAAGGGACCATTAAGAAAGGCACTTTTAACATCCATTTGTTGCAATTTAAAGTTATAACGGGATGCATAAGCAAGAAGGATACGGATGGACTCAAGGCGAGCCACGGGAGCATAGGTCTCTCCAAAATCAATGCCTTCAACTTGAGAGTACCCTTGAGCCACCAATCTAGCCTTGTTCCTCACAACCATGCCATGCTCATCTTGCTTGTTCTTGAAAATCCACTTAGTGCCAATAACATTGCGGCACTCTTTAGGCTTCTCAACTAGCTTCCAAACCTTGTTGCGCTCGAAATTGTTGAGTTCTTCATGCATAGCTAGCAACCAATCCGGATCTTCAAGAGCTTCGGCCACTTTCTTCGGTTCAAACATGGCAATGTGAGCTTGATGGTCACTAAAGTTCGCCAATTGCCTTCGGGTGGACACTTTGCCTCTCACATCACCAATCACCTTCTCAAGGAAATGTTCACGACGTGCCATGGTTCTTTCAACTCTAGCTCGACGACGGGCTTCGATATCCTCATTGCATCTTGGAGGTATCACTTGATCATCTTGATCATTCGAGTCCCCGCCTTGACCGGTAAGCTGTCCTTGATCCCCAGAAAACATATCAGCATTGATGGAAGAGGTGGAAGGACCAAGATCTTGAACTGAACTTTCTTCTGCAGGATGTAGACCGGAGTCTCCGGCCTGTGGCACCGGAATCTCCGGCCCCCCGGATTCTCCGGTCAAGATGGCCGGAGTCTCCGGCCTGGCGACAGAAGGCAGAAGAGGTTGTTGATGAGGGTCTTGAGCTGGAATATGATTAGGTGTAGCAGTGACTCCAGTAGCAGTTGCTTGCAATTCTGATGAAGATGAAGGCTCCACTTGAGTAGAGCATTGTCCTTCTCGATCCACCACAAGGGGTTCCTCAATGGGGCGGAAAAATCCCACACCCATTCTTCTTATGGCTTCTTGAGGAATTTCATCATCTACATCGGAAACATGAAATTGCGCCACTTGGGAGCCGTTATTTTCCTCGAACACCACACTACAAGATTCTATGATACGCCGTGTGGCTTTATCATAGATTCTATAAGTGTGGGATTCGGCACCGTAACCAACAAATATACCCTCTAGAGATTTAGACTCGAATTTAGTTAAGCGACAACCTTTGATCAAATAGAAACACTTACAACCGAAGACACGGAAGTAGGAGATGTTAGGTTTGTTGCCGGTGAGGATCTCATAAGGAGTCTTGTTCAACCCTTTGCGGAAGTAGAGCCGGTTGGAGGAGTGACAAGCCGTAGAAATAGCCTCCGCCCAAAAGGTCAACGGAGTCTTAAACTCCGCTAACATGGACCTTGCTATATCCATAAGAGTCCGGTTCTTCCTCTCGGCTACACCATTTTGTTGAGGGGTATAGGTTGCGGAATATTGATGACGAATGCCCTCTTCACTAAGAAACTCATTGAGGGTGTAGTTTTTGAACTCGGAGCCATTATCACTTCTAATTGCCAATATGGGGACATTGTGTTGACGTTGCATTTCAATGGAGAAGTCGATGAAGGTTTGTTGGGTCTCACTCTTCGACTTGAAGAAATAAACCCAAGTAAATCTTGAATAATCATCAACAATCACCAAGCAATACTTCTTCCCACCAAGACTAGCTTCGGGAACGGCACCAAAAAGATCCACATGGAGGAGCTCCAAGATCCTCTTGGATGAAATAATAGTCTTGGACGGATGGGGAGAATCATGCATCTTTCCTTCAACACAAGCCCTACAAACACGATCTTTGGCAAAAGAGACATCTTCTTTTAGTCCAAGAATGTGGCCACCCTTGTGGAGACTTTGCAAAGTTCTCATATTGACATGGGCTAGGCGGCGATGCCACAACCAACCCTTGTCGGCCTTTCCGAATAGGCACATCGAATTTGAAGTGGTTTCCCTCGAAAAGTCAACCACAAACAAATCATCCTCGACGTACCCAACGAAAGCGACCTTTAGAGTCTTGCTCCACAAGATTACCACAACATCAATATCAAAGAAGACGGCATAACCCATCTTATTAAGAGCATGAACGGAAAGTAAATTAAAACCAAGGTCTTTGACAAGCATGACATTCGCTAAGGTGATATCCTTAGCGACTACCACCTTGCCAAAGCCCAATACCTCGGATTTTGATCGATCTCCATAGGTGACGGTTGCATGATTTAGATTTGATCTCAACTCCGTCATCAACTCCTTGCTTCCGGTCATATGTTTCGTGCATCCACTATCAAGCACCCATTTTGACCCACCGGAAGCATAGTCCTACAAGAAATCATTGCTTGGATTTAGGTCCCCATTTTTCAATGGGTCCTCTTTTGTTAGCAACAAGGGTCTTAGGCACCCAAATAGAACGAGCAATGGGTACATTTCTAGGACCGACAAACTTAGCATAGACATCCCCATAATAATCAACAAAGATAATGTAGTGAGGGTTAGTCTTTCCCGCAAAGTCATCACTAATGGTTTTGCCCCTTGTGGCACCACCATTAGCAATGTTGACCTTCTTCTTTGCTTGAGGGATCCTCTTTGATTGAGGAGCACTAGGAATGTTGGCCTTCTTAGCTTGTGGGGTCTTCTTTGTTTGAGGAGTTCTAGCATCCTTCATGAAGCTTTCCTTCTCCTTTTCTTCCTCCACAAACCCAAGACCAACTCTCCCCTTTTGTGAAGTGACAAAAGGTTTCTTACCTAGGGAGATGGCCTTAGCAAGATTGATCTTCAACCTAGCATTTTCCTCAATGATATTTGCATGATCACAAGTAATAGAAGTGGAGGAACTAGGCATATCATTGTTAGGCGGTTGAGCTTGAAGTTGTTCATACGACTTGGTGAGGGTAGAGTGCTCACTCTCCAAAGCTTTGTAGGCCTTGGAGAGCTTCTCTAGCTCCTCGGTTAGTCTAGAATGACCAACACCAAGCTCGACCTTTTCTTTCTTACATGCTTTGTATTTAGCAATTGCATGGTCCCGTTCTTTAATGAGTTTAGCAACAATAACATCATTAGATTCTTCTATAGATTCAAGTTGTTGCTCTAAAGAAACTCTAAGCTCATGTTCTTCTTCTAGATTGTCTTTTAAAGATGCAATTTCCATAGCATCCTCTCTTTCAATCTTACCCTTGATCTCAAGCATTTCTTGAGCTTCACCATATTGACTCATAAGAGCCTCAACATGCTTCTTTGTTTCACCTTGCATGTTAGTGATAAAATGATCGAAAGCAACAATCTCCTCTTTGATTTTAAGACTAGTAGCATCATCCATAGAACTTATAGCCTTAGGAGATGAGGGAGGTGATACCTCGGTAGTCTTGGCCATGAAGCATCTTGCGGAGGAGTTGGAGACATTCTCATTGGGGGATTCAAATAGGGAAGGAGATGATGAAGAAGCAATAGCAATGGCGGCTACTTCATTTTTGGGTTCTTCTTCTTCTTCTCCGGATGAGTACTCTTCTTGAGCAAGCAACACAATCCTTGGAGGCTTCTTGTTGATAGCATTCTTCTTAAAGAAAGGTTTCCTATGGGCGTCCTTAGACTTGTCCTTTCGAACAAGCTTCCCTCCATGGTGTTCTCTATTCTCAAACGGACAATCGGCCACAAAGTGATATTTGTCTTGACAATTGTAGCAAGAACGAACCCTTTGTCCACCCTCCTTCCTTCCAACGGTCTTGTTGACAAAATCCCTTGCCTTGGACGGGCTCTTCCAAAAGACTTTGGAGGTGAGAGCCGAGTAATCCTTGAGAGTGTCTTCAAGCTCTTTGGGATCCCAATGTGACACATCTTCTTGAGTCTCATCATCATTGTCTTGTACCACAACCTTAGCCTTCAAAGCAAGTGAAGATCCTCTATGCATTCCAATGGCTCGGGCTCGAGCATCTTCGGCGTTCTTAGCGGCCACCTTGTATGCCGCCATCTCTTGCATGACCTCATTAGATGACATGAGGTGATAGTTGTGTCTTCCTTGGAGACTCTTCAAGTCGGTAGATTCAAACGGCCAAAGGGCACTCACATACTTCCTCTTTATCCAAGCATCATCCACATAGGTTGCACCAAGGGCTCGAAATTGTGTGGCAAGAGTCTTAAGCCTTCGATACATTTCTTCATGGTCTTCACCTTCTATCATGAAAAAGCCCTCGGCTTGGTTGGTCAAAGCTTCAAACCTATTCCTTTGCATGCTCTCATTACCAACAAACTCTTTAGTGAGAATATCCCACGCTTCCTTGGCGGTGGTGGCAAGCTCGATGAGAGACATGTGCTTTTCTCCCACGGCGGTGTGAATGATGTTGAGAGCCAAGTCATTGAGTTGAGAATCCACGGCTTCTCTTCTTGTCATGTTGTTTGGATCGACGGCCTTGAACCCAACTTCAATGATTCTCCATAGTTCACTAGAAGAGCCCTTGACATGAGATTTCATCATAAATTGCCAATTAGTAAAACAAGATGGATTAAACTTAGGTGGATCACCCCTATTGTTTATATGATAATGTGGCATAGGGAGGTCGGCCGAGTACACGAAAGGAACCTCATTGTACTTCGGTCTCCCACCATCAATTTTAGGAGGGGATTCATTTGTGAGTTGTTCGCCCTCCCCAATTTGTGCGGCGGAAGCATTAGCCTCTAGGGATGATGTAGCGGGTGGCATGTTAGCCTTCATGAGTTCCTTCATCATAGCACGCAACTCCCCCATTTGAGTGTCCATGGATGATTTCAAGCTTGTTTCCAAACTCTTGAGATCATCCATGGTCACCGGAGGGGTGCTACCACCCGTCACACCATCACCGTCACCCATACTCTCTTAGGCGGTTAAACCTAACTTAAGAGCCAAGGCTCTGATACCAATTGAATGGATCGTATGGGCACCTAGAGGGGGGGGGTGAATAGGTGCTACACCAAATTTTAAATCTTTTTCAATTTTAGGCTTTAGCAAAACGGTAAATTATCTAGACATGCATCTACGATGAATTTACCTATATGACAAGATGGCAATTACGATTAAACAAGTAGCACAACGTAAGAACAAGATAGATGGAAAGAGGTAACCGAAGGGAAGCACGCGGAGACAAGGATGTATTCCCGAGTTCCTCCTTGTTAAGGGAGTACGTCTCGTTGGAGGGGTGTGAGCTCGCCACAAAGGCCTACTCAACGCCACAAAGGCCTCACCCTATTCTCCGATGAACTTTGCCACAAAGGCTTGGTTCACCTTCCACTATTCGGAGTCCTTCAAGGCGGAATCCGGAGCCCTTACACGGTTCTTGGGGCACACACCCACAACTGAATTGGGGGCTCCCAAATCAACAACACTGTCACAAATACAACAACAAATGAGCACAAGAATCTAGGGTAACACAAAGCTAACCCTAGAAACAAGAATCCTCGAGTGAACGAGGGGGAAATGAAGAACGGCTTGGTGAAGATGTAGATCCGGGTCTTCTCCTTCAATCCTCCGAAGATCAACGCGTTTGGACGGAGGAGTTGGGAGATCTTGTGATTTTGAGCTCTCAAATATTAGGGTTCATAAATGCTGGACGAGCTAGCTGGTCTGAGGTAGGTGGAGGGGTATTTATACCCCTCTGCGAATTATAGCCGTTGGGGGTCACTTAAGCTGGAGACTCCGGCCTGAGTGGGCCGGAGACTCCGGTGTAGGCCGGAGACTCCGGTCTCCTTCCGGGGTTCCTCTGGACTGGCACCAGAGGCTCCCCACACCTTGCACGCTTGACAGAAGGGCCGGAGACTCCGGAGCTGGCCGGATACTCCGCACCCGGGCGGAGACATGTCGAGGATGCTGTGCAGGTCGGAGACTCTGGCCAATAGGGGCCGGAAACTCCGGCCTCCCGGAGACTCCGGGCTCCTTCCGGTGGAACTCCGGAGGGGTGTCCAGTACCGCACCACACTTTGGCCAGAGGGCAGGAAAAACCAGGGGGCCGGAGACTCCGGCCAGGAAATTCCTGCAGCAAGGAAACTTGGCCCTTTTCTTCACTTTTTGGTGAATGATGCTAGGGGTAGAAATATGTCAAACAACCTGCAACACTTAGCATCATGTAAGATAATCATTAGTGTTGTTAACTAACACACAAATCTCATAGGGGTTAGGAAATGTTCTTTCACATGCTCACATGGGATTGGTGCCATATCATCATTCGAGCACATAGGGATAGGCTCGGTAGACTCATGTGAGGGCTTGAAGAACTTGGATAACCCGACAACGAACTCCTCGCGGATGGTCTTGAGGTTGGTCATGAGCTTGTCGCTATCGGCGTCGGCCTTGAGCTTGGCTTGCTCGATCTCGGAGTTGGCATTGTCGGTGTCGCGCTTGGTCTTCCACTCGTCGAGGATGGCCTTGAGTTTTTCCAATTCCTTCGTGTAGCTTGATCTACTCTTGGACGCCCTTTTGGTTGTGGCACGCGGAGGGGACTCCATATGATGTGTACTTGCCACCATCTTGTATGTTGATGTAGACGCGTGATGGCGTGGCCTTGAGTAGCTTGAGTCCTCATAGTGACGTCGATGATGATCATGAGTAGACGTACGCCAATGAAGATCCTTGGTGATCCTTGACGAAGACTCGTGTGCATAGGCACTTTGCGTTGGCCGCCGTCTTGAGGGCGAAGTAGCTTGACGTAGAGGAGGAGGTGTGTCTCCTTGTCCTCTAGGCGAAGATGCCTTGTGCTCCATCGTCTTGAGCTTGATGTAGGTGCTTGATGGCGGTGGCACTCTTGAGTTCGTGTCCTTGAGTATCGTCTAGGTGGGGACTCATCGTCGGTGTCGTCATCCACATGATGTGTAGCGCCTCGTTGGAGATCCTTAACATGCCTTGAGGAGGCGTAGTCCATGTAGGGTTCCGCCACATCATTGGAGTTGTAGTCATTGTAGAGGTCCACCATGTCGTTGATGCTTGTGGGCTCGGAGTCGGTGAAGCTCTCCATGTCGTGGACGGTTGCGGCGTCATATTCGTAGTAGTGGTGGTGCTCCGCCATGAGATCCATGCTTGTGGAGGTGTCGTCGATGTCGTGGTCGACCATGTCATCTATGCTTTGGGCGCCGTAGTCATTGTCGCTCATGATGTCATCCATGCTTGGCGCGCCGTAGTCGTTGTCGCTCATCATGTTCTCATCATCATGGTCTCCATAGGATGCTCCGCTCTCACTAGACATGGTCAATCACAAAACAAGTGTATATATATGTGGAGGAGAAAGGAACTAACAAACCAACCTCACCTAGTAGATAGTATTGGAACTAGTGGACCATGCCAAGAGAAACCAATACACAAGAATGCGGGTGACTTGACTTTCAAAGATCCAAACGCAACTCCAAAATACACATGGCTTATGAGTGGATATGTATGAATTGTGGAAAGCAAATGGAACAACCGGAAACCAAGATATTGTAAAGGCAAGTAGAGAACCACGATGACCACAAAGCAAATACAAGTCGATCTCAAAGGATATGAGTGAAGCTCATGGAAACACACGCTTTCAAGAGTGGGACTCCACTACTGCAGAATAGGCTATCAGTGACAGGCTAAAAAGGCCCATTAGTGACTGGCAAAGCGCCTGTCACTGATGACTAGTCACTGGTATGAGGTTACTAGTGACGGGCAAGTGCCTGTCACTAGTATGTGCACCAGTGACAGGCATTTGCGCGTGCCTGTCACTAGCATGTGTAAACTAGTGACAGGCAAAAAAAATGCATGTCACTAGTTGGGATAGAAGGCCGCAGCCTTGGGTTTTGTAGTGACAGGTCCATTATTCTACTTGTCACTGGTTTGAATTTTGGTAATAAAAAATTTAAATCCATATATTAGATCTCGAATTTGCTCATAAAAAGTTAAATGCATTTTCCACGAATATTTCAGATAGCACAATAAGATATTGTACCAATGATACGTTCACATAACCCAATATGACATAATATTTGCACAAATACAACGACATCAGAACTTGCAAATTGCGTGATTCAAATTACAACATACCACTAACATCCGACATAGGAAAATCCGAAATACATAGCAAATCTAAAGATATTCCAGGCATCTACATCATAGTCCTCAGGATCCAGTAACCAGTTAGCTCGCATGTAGCCCCGTGACATTTAGACAATTTACTTTTATAAGAAGCCAGGATGAGTGAGACCTCCATTTTCTTGATCTGCTTACGCAAACTGGCACCATACCTGGTACCTACACAGCATTGACAAGACACATGATCACATCAGTTAGCATACGAGATGTTAAATAAGAATCAGGACAGCTTCATCGAACTTACCATATTTGCCAACGATTCTAGCCTTGGTGCGCCTAGTCTGCACATGCATCAGAAATAGAAGATATTAAAAACAATCCTCACAAGTGGCTACAACAGCAAATGAGCTACTACGTACAAAGGCAGGATACAAAACATGGATATGATCAATGAATAAGTAAGATTTGTGCCTTAACATAATAAAATTTGACTCGATCACCAGTTTGCATATAAAATATAACGACATCATTATTAGCTTTATAACAAAGCATATAGCCCATGGCTGGTTAGAAATGCATCTCATGGAAAGCACACAATAGAAAGGAAAGAACCAGTACTGTCCAAGGTATCATGCTAAGCTGTGGAAATGAAGGCACACATTTGTTTCTAGGTATATATATATAATTTTAGCAAATGATGGAAGCTACATATACAGTGATACATAATTGTAACAAAATCAGCCATATCATGCAAGTCTCGTACTTAAGTTCTGCCTGCAATTACTCAATTCATTCATTATCTCAATAAAACTGGTCCTAGAAGTGGAAACTTCAAACTACAGGAACAATGTGACATTCCCTTTCCACACAGTGATCCAGCATGATTTGACCAAATGATACTGGAACAAAGCAACACACCGTGAACAAACTGCCAGAGTAGTAGTAAAAGTACAGTGCTAAATGTGATATTCATAGCAGGAGATAGTGAATGTAGTAGTGTTTAGGATCTGAACCACTAAAAGTTGCAAGACAAATCTGGTTCACGGATATCAGGCTATGGCTGTTATTATTCACACACTGATTTAGGTATTTCTAGGTTTGGTTCTATCTGAAGAAAGGTGTTTCAGACATGATATGGTTGATTGATAATCCATATTGCTTTGTTTTTTTTCGCTGGCTCGTTGTCAAGTGTAGGAAAGGTTATGCTTCAGTGTTGTATTGGCATGTCCTAATCAGATTCTGTCAAAGGGAATTTCTATGTTGTCTTGCACTAGCACAAGTGCCTGACTGGAAGAAATAAAATACCATTCCATGTATTCGGTTGTTTTCCTTGTTTGTAAATGTGGTCTTAATGCAAAAAAAGCAGGTTTCTTAAAAGAAGATACAACTCAAATTATAACTATTGGCCTCATTTTTGTAATTCAGCCTTCTGTAAATTTAATTATAAACTTTAGGAAAAAAACAATAGTATGAGACCTGTATGTGGTCTGATTCATTCACCTCTACTATGGACGATTTTAGTTCCTGGTTCTTTCACCTCCACTAATCTCGGTCACGACAAGCGCAAATGACTTAAACTAGGGTAATTAATTGTTTATTCATCTTTATGTACTAGTATTTTTCTTTTATGCGCTCTCAATAAATCTGGGTATTGACAATAGAATAGTTTTGTTTAATCATCTTTCTGTACCTGTAAAGCCAGTTAACAACAAGTACACTAGTTAGTTCAGCCAGGGAGTATTTGTTGCATGATACCTTGTTAAGCTCAGACCAAATACGCACATCAAGTTGTCAAACATATTTAGTGGATGAATGCTGAAACAAACAAGGACTAACCAATTTGATTGTCAATACTTCCTGAACCTGCTCGATGTAACGAATCCGAGGACCAGATTGCAGACGTCGAAATCCGTCGTGTACCTCACCGGCGCCTGCGGGACTCTAGGCTGCCCCCTCCAGACCCACCTTCTCCACCTGCACGATCAAGTTCAAACAGAGATCGATTGATAAATCAAACCCAGAGAGCAAGCTTCAACAGCACGGTTGATAAATGGAAATAATAAATGCGTGCAATGTCAGACCATGAGCTGAAATAAACACAGAGAAACATTGGGGGATTTACCGACCCAGCTCAAGGAGATCCGAGCAGAAGTATGCGGACGCCGGATTCCGTCGTGTACCTCGCGAGCGCCTCCACGATACTATGATTTCCCCCTCCAGAACCACGGCCTCCACCTGCAAGATCGATACCTCAAACCCAAATAGCATGCAGCAGCAGCGTGGAGAACAGATCGAAGAGTGGAGAAGACTAAAACTTCTATGGCAGAAGGGGGAGTGTCCGGTGCCGGCGATGATGGCAACGGTTCTGTGGTCTGAGAGGCGGCGACAGCTGGACCGGTCGCCGGATTGGATAGAGGCGATGTGAGGAGAGATGTGAGGAAGTGATCATCTTTGAGGGCTCGGGGCATATTGTACTGGGCAAGATTCAAACCACCATGACCTCCAAGATCGTAGTCCCCAAGTCCTGAGCTGGCCGGCGGTTGCATACGCACGGAGCTGTAGCGGTTGCCATGGGCGAAGAGGCGGCGCTGGGGGATTGGGGAGGCGACGCCCGTGTACGATGGAAGCGGCGCGGCTGATGATGAAGATGCTGAGGAAGGTGCGGCCGGCGATGCTGACGTCGAGCGCCGGAGCCAGTGTGGAAAGAGCTGGATCGGCAGCGCAGCAGGAGAAGGGGATGGATTTGGGTGGTGAGCTGTGGTCGAGGTCTTGGCCGGCCGGTATGCGGCGAGGTGGCTGGCACCGAGCGGCGGCGGCGTCACGCGCAGAAAGGGGAGCGATTTGGTTGTGCAGCGAGGTGGCCGGCACTAGGCGGCCGTGGCGGCATGTGAAGAAAGGGGATCGAAGGGAGCGAGGTAATGCGGTGGTGGAATGGTGCATTAGGGTTGAGGTGAGCTTAGTGTCCGGTGCGTTGGATGGTTGTACAGATGAGATGAGGGTCGATCCGCGGGAGGTGTGTTCGTGTGATTTGATTGGCCACAGACTGACACAGGCGGATCGAGGCCTCGCGCTAAAAAAGGCCACGTAAAAAACACTATATTTTGATTACCGCTGACAGTCATTTATAGATATCCGTCACTAATAAATTTTCCCGTTCAGCCGACTTCTAAAGAAAAACTAGTGATCGCCATTTTTATGCGCCCGTCATTGATCATATCGTTACCAGTGACAGGCATTTATTATAGATGACAGTCACTAAATAATTTTCTCTTTTAGCCAGCCTCCACAAAAAATACTAGTGACGGCCATTTTATGAGCCGGTCACTAATATTTTGTATTAGTGACATGCTTATTCTTGCCTGTCGTTGGTATTAATTACTAGTGACGGGTACAATTTTACCCGTCACTAACCACCTGGAGGCTATAAGCCTTTCTGCAGTAGTGCTCGTGCAACCAAAATATGAGCTAGTGATGGACCTAGCGAAGACTAAAGCTCAAGTCCCACAAGTACAAGATAAACCAACTCGATTGCAATTTATTGATGGGCTACAAGATTTGCACAAAGATACCACATCTATTAATTTTTCATCGAGCTTGCGCGACCTACAAGAGATATGGCATTGAGGCTCTTTCTTTTTTCTTTTTTCTCTTTTTGATTCTTTTCTATTTCTCTTTTGGCCTCTTATTCTCTTTTCTATTTTGCCTCTCACTTTGCTTGCCAACAACAACTATACCAACTAGCGCATACAAGGTTTGATCGGAACACTACGAGGCATCAAGTGTGCAAAGCCCAAGCAATCATAGATGAGCTAGTCTCAATAGGTAATATAGGCACAAATGGCTTGGCTAACAAGTGTTGCAAGGTGGGAGAAGATTTGTGAAAGTTATACCTTTTGCCGACGATCTTCAACCTTGGAGTGGAATGTCCCTTCCTTTCTCACGAAATTTGGTGGAAATAGATGATGGATCAACCGCTTTGGTGATGTAGAGCTTGTCGGTAGCTTCGATTAGAGACGAAAATCACCAAAAACGGAGTCCAGAGTGAAAAGTTATGGCCAAAACAAATTTTCTGCAGAGAGGTCGGCCTGGGAGATGACCTAGGCTGGCTGGGAGGCTGGTTGCCTCAGCTAGGGGGCTGGCCTGGGAGCCGGCCGGGAGGACGGCTAGCACTACCTTCCCGTGATGCGAAAATGGGCGATTTGAGCGAAAAAACGGCCCGAAAAACACCAAATCGGAGGGGAAATCAAAGGAATTTGGCCATGGGAACGCAAAGGGAGTAAGATCAAAAAGTATAGCAATGGATCCACGGATCAAAAACCTACCAAAACTCACAAGAATCTCAGATCGATCCAAAAGCAATTTGGGGCTATTTTTGGTGGAAATTTTCAAAATTAACAAAATCAAAGAAAATTTTTGTGGATTTGGGGGTGGAAACAAAGGCAAATCCGTGGCAACCCTTGCTCTGATACCATATGATGTAGGGGGTTGGCCCGATCTTCACGGATTTGAGGGGAAAAAGTGGATGAACACGAAGAACACGGAGGTGGAAACGAATAACATGAGGGGAAAAGGGCAAATTCGTGGGGGATAACTCGCGAAGCCTACGAGGGAGAATCACCCGGCAACAAACCCCCAACGGAGCAGCCTCCGGATCCCAAAACCCAAGTCAACAACACGCTTAATGAAACCGATTTCTCTTACCGGCCGGTCCACCGATCCAATAGAATCCACAAGGGAAAGATTGGTTTGCACTACTAGAGACACCTCAGTGAAAGAGTAGCAACAACAAGAGATTCATCATCCTCCTCGGAGGAACCCATCACGGGAAGGAGCAACGCTCAACTCTCTAGTTCATTCTTCTCTGGTCTAAAATGGAAAAGGGGAAGTGCTATTTATAGTCTGGGTACAACAAAGGGGGGTCCGGCCTGGGGGCCGGCCTAGGCCGGCTGCGGCTGGTGGGGGTCCGGCCTAGGCCGGCCTGGAGGCCGGCTAGCTCTGGTGGGGGTCCGGCCTAGGCCGGCCTGGAGGCCGGCTGGCTCCGCCTCTAGCTTTTGCCTTGACGCTTCCTCCTCCTCATCCACGTGTACGCCTTGGATGAAATCAACTCTTGGGCTTCCTCCACACCTCCCATCGGCTTCGTATCCATCGTGTCAAACCTAGCAATGCAAAGGGGCGGATGCTCAAGTAGCATACCATTCCAAAGGGTAGGAAATGAGATCTCGAAGAGGAAGGAGTTCACCTTTAAAGTCCATGTTGATGTGGCATTTGTTGGGATGCTTGACATGGTGATGTCGTTGGGTTGGGCTACATCAACACCCCCAAGAACAACGTGGTGCCCTCAGGCATCATCGTGGTCAGCATCAGAAGACGCTGAGTAGGGCTTTAACCCTGGTCCTTCACCGCGACCCCGATGCTGCCAAACCCGGCTCACTTGAGACGAGGGACGAGGATACAATCGTCGGTTTGAACCACCACCAGAGAGACGAGAAGCAACACCGATCTCACCATCGAAGAAGAGGGGCGCTAGCCACCACCGGCAAAACCACCCAGCCAGCATGGGCTCGGAGGAGGACCTCATGCTTAGCCGACCACCACTGTTGCAGCAACCTCCGCGCCGTCCACGCATGCTCTGCTCGTCCCGAGGCCCCTCCTGGACCCGCTAGGGCCCAGATCTGGCGGCAGCCGCCAATCCCCATGGCCCCCACCGCCGACGGCCTGCTCAACGCCTCCACGGACTGCCATCGCTGCGCCCGTCTTCCCCGCCGTCCGTCAAGACCGAGCCAAGTCAGGCGAGACCCGTATGCCCACCAGCAAGCCGCACCGCTGCCAGCCCGAGCCTGCCCCGTCCAGGCCGCCTAGTGCGCGGGTAGAGGAAGCTCCGCCACCTCCGACGCCGCACGGATTTGCCCGGTGGCGTTCGCCAGCGGTGGTTGGGTGGGGGAGGGGGGGAGGTCCGGGAGGAGGAGGGCTCGGTCGCCCGCGAGGGGGAGGGGGGAGCGCGAGCGAAATGTTTTGCCCTCAACGACTGAGCATTCATGTATACTTCAAAACATTGTCATAGTTAAGAGAGAAGAAAACAAAGAAAGTTGATCAAGAAAAAATACAAATGATAGGAGTCAAGTTGGTCAACATACAAAACCTAGTTACATTAGTTAAGACTCCAGAACGACGAAAACAAAGCGGGATCTTTGATTCTTTGTCCTTGACGATTTGACGTCATGTCGGACCTCGGATTATTAATCATAGATGGCCGGCCGGGAAAGGCACGCAAGCAACAACAGTATGTTGTTATAAGTTGATGCGTGAGTTGGAAGTTTCCTAATGCTTTTGAGTTGAGACGGCAAAACACGCAACAAATCGTTTAATAAAACAATTTTGTACTGTATATTTGCAAACGGCGTTGATTCGAGCATGAGAGTTGCACGCGAGTTCCAATCTGGGTTGGATCCATTCTTGATAAGCAAATTGTCAGGACGTAAATGCACGCTGAGCAATTTTCTAAACATAGGCGCCACAATAACTAAACAAATGTGATGAATGCTCTAAAATGGTTCGTCTTCCCAGTTTTTTATACCTTTTTAAGAAAATTCTAGTTTAAGCAGTAAAGCACCGAAAAGAAAAAAGAGGAGTAGATCACGAGAATACATAATGATTCGAGCTGTCTCTAGTGTAAAGGATATCTAGGCTTGCTCGTTTCAAGAAAAAAAAAGGAAAAAAACAATATCCAGGCCTGCGTAGTACATGTCCATGCCGGAGTCGCCGGAGACCCCAACGAGATATCCCGTCGCCGTCGTACTACCACGTTCCAAGTACAAAGTAGAGGTAGTACAAACCACTGCGACCAACCATGGACTGAAATCATCTACCCGCACAACCCGGGCCCACTAGTCAGCACCTTCCAAACTTCCCGCCGCCGTATAAATTCCCTCCCCCTCCTCTGATTCCGCCTCCCCCACCCCACCGTTCCTCGGCACAAGGAGTACTCAACTCCGCGGCACGCACACACGCATCGCATGGCCCGGCCCACCTGCTCCCGCCTCCGCCTCCCCATACTGCTCCTCTGTGCGGCCGCCAGCACGGCCTGGGCCCATGGCGGCGACGACGGGGACTCCGACGCGGACGGCGGCGGGAAGCCGCCGGACCTGCGGGCGCCGGGGCTGGTGGCGGCGAAGCTGTGGTGCCTGGCCGTAGTGTTCGTAGGCACCCTGGCCGGCGGCGTGTCCCCCTACTTCATGCGGTGGAACGAGGCGTTCCTGGCGCTGGGCACGCAGTTCGCGGGAGGGGTCTTCCTCGGCACCGCCATGATGCACTTCCTCAGCGACGCCAACGAGACCTTCGGCGACCTCGTCCCCGACAGCGCCTACCCGTTCGCCTTCATGCTCGCCTGCGCCGGGTACGTCCTCACCATGCTCGCCGAGTGCGCCATCTCCTCCGTCGTCGCGCGCGGCCGGACCGCTCCCGCCGCCGCCGCCGCCCCAACTGCTGGTGAGCATTGCAACTCACGTGTTCGTTCTTTTGCCGCTATATTTACTGTATCCGCGCTGCCGCCTGCCAGGCCGCGCGCATACACGGCTGGCGGTGTAAAGGTGGCAGCTGGGCGTTGGGTTAATGCTGAGCAATTTGTTACCCCAAACAGAGTACTGCCACAGTACTCTGTTTCCACAGAAGCGGGGTGCAGGCGTACATGTCCTGCCTAGTTTAGTTGATGATGTAACCGATGATCAATTTTCAGAATCCCATTTTATCATTTTCCAGGAGCGCTGGAGGAGGGTAAGCTGAGCAGCAGCACGAACGGCAACACAAACTCTCAGTCACAAACTGCCGTAAGTACAGCCTCCGAATTCAGTTCAGTGTCAGGCCACCAAACTTCTCTGCGTACGCATGTTTTCCTACTATGTAGTAATAACTTTGTGGTGACTCTGAATTCAGGACGCACACGGCGATCACTCGGCGGCATCCATGCTGCGCAACGCGAGCACACTCGGCGACAGCATACTCCTCATCGCCGCCCTCTGCTTCCACTCCGTCTTCGAAGGCATTGCCATCGGGGTCGCTGGTAAGAAGACAATTCAGAATATGCTCCATCCCGGTCTTTTTTTTCCACTTGACGAGTAGAATTGTCTCCCGTTCGACTTTTCAAGGATAAATTAACTCTGAAATAGACATCTTTGTTGGTTCATAGCGAGCTTCCTACGAGTATGGTAGATGTACTCACACCTATGATAAGGACCAAGTTGAACCTCTCCTGTTTTACCGTCAAAGTTCCGTTAGTGTTTCGCAAGCTGGCCCAAGTGATAGTAGCCTGGAGATAGAAGCACAGCCGGAATATTTTTCTGGCTCCTACCTGACCTTACATTCTACCCGTTCCAGTCTTTGAATAGATGATCACCCAGACGTTTTCAACCTCCTCGCGTATCCATTCACGTCCACCTCAATTAGCATGTCACAAGTTCCGTTCAATTCAAAGGCAGAAAACAAATCCAAATCGAACCTGCGGATATATATCTGTCCGAACCTTGCAACTTGACACGGTTTAATTTTACGATTGTCAACATTTTACTTGCAGAGACAAAAGCTGACGCATGGAAGGCGCTGTGGACCATCAGCCTGCACAAGATCTTCGCTGCGATCGCCATGGGCATCGCGCTGCTACGGATGCTTCCCAACCGGCCCCTCCTCTCCTGCTTCGCATACGCCTTCGCCTTCGCCATTTCCAGCCCCATTGGGGTGGGGATCGGCATCGTCATCGACGCCACCATGCAGGGCAAGGTGGCCGACTGGATCTTCGCCATCTCCATGGGGCTTGCCACGGGCATCTTCATCTATGTCTCCATCAACCACCTCCTCTCCAAGGGGTACAAGCCCCGGAGGCCTGTCGCCGCTGACACGCCCGTCGGACGGTGGCTTGCTGTTGTGCTCGGTGTCGGTGTCATCGCTGTTGTCATGATATGGGACACCTGATTGTAAGAATTCCATGTTATATGTCTTATAAGTTTTGGTCGTTGGTTATTTATTAGGGGAACTTGCGAGCTTTATCAACATGATTACAACCATCAATACTAAGAGTCGCGGAGAATTTAGATTGAACGCAAAGTTGGGGTGTTTAGATCTATCTCGCGGTTGCCTTATCGCCTTGTCGTGGACATCAAGGAGGAGGCGACACATTCTGCCATTGTTGGTGCAAAATGCTCGAAAACACAACACCACCACTAGTGGGGACTGGGCCTATTGTCTCGGGACGTGAGGGCCATTTGTCCCGGTTGGCCAACCGGGACAGGCCAGGCGGGACTAAAGGTCCAACCTTTAGTCGCGGCCCTGTTACCAGCCGGGACAAATTGCCTTCAACCTAGTCGCACTGGGGGCACAACCTTTAGTCGCGGTTCGTATAACGGGCCGCGACTAATGATTCTCTGCCGCGGCAGAAATTTGGGCACTTTCTGTGCCGCGGCAAAGAATTCATTTTGTTTAAGGTTTAGGGTTTACTAATGATTCTCTGCCACGGCAGAAATTTGGTCACTTTCTGTGCCGCGGCAGAGAATTCATTTTGTTTTCTTTTATTTATTTATTTTCTTCATTTCAAAATAGTTTTCGTATATTTCTACGCTACCACATACCGTACACGTTCGTGCATACATAAGATAACTTGTCTTACGATCGAGCATATAAATATATACAACTTTGATAGTTATATGGAGATCACAATTACCGGGACTATGCCCATCTATTCGATTACACGGCCGGGGATCATCGGTTGCGCCTATTATTCACACTAAAGTCTCTGGCGTCGTCTACCATCTCGGTCATAAAAAATCCCGCCAGTTCCTCTGCAATTCCTAGTACGCGTTGCTCTGGTAGGAGCCGATCCAGCATTCTGTCGAACTATATAAAAAAAGGAGATCAATATGAACATCAATCATGATAACAAAAAGTGAGGGTAATAAAATAATGTTGTGAATGTATTGCTTATGTCGACTCTATAATCTTTGTGCTCAGTGGTAAACGTGCGAATGAACTCACAAACGTAGTATCCACATATATGCGTCCCCGTTGGCTGACTCGCGCACTTTACGAGAATAGAATTCAATCAAATTAATAATCTAGCATCATAACTGTATTGAAACTAGAAGTAAAGAGATGTGCGGTCATATCTCGTACTACTTACCCTGACCGGAGTAAACGTTAGCTTCTCACTAAAGCAACCCGTCACCACACTCTTGAACAAATTCCAAACCCTGCCCGGCAAAGAAAATGAATGAATGAGTTAATTCATTGCCTGATATCTCATGAAATCAACAAAAGAGACCGATATAGCGCGAATATTACCTCTGGAGCATATCCTGCATGTTGCGGAACTCTTCCAGGTTTCTCTTTAATGGGTCCATGACTTCAGCTATTCACTTATCAACTCGAATGTTTAGCAGAATCGAGTGGAAGCTGCACACGTTTATATATACGTCAGTAACACTCTTAACATCGAGTAAGCAAAAGTGAATGTGTACAACAGAATAAGACCCTCACTTGAAGTTGTAAGGAAACAGTATGTGGTCACATAAATTTTGCTCCGTTAGAAACCTTAGAATGTTTTTCGCCGTCTTGTCGGGTTTCGTCATTAGCGTACCTATATGTACTTTATCTGGGTCAATGAACCCAACATCATACATCTTGCTTTTACAAGCATGCATCTTCATTCTGCATAATAGAGTACAAAAGGATATAATGAGGATAATTACATGCAATGAACTGAACAACTGAAAAACTGAACAACTTATATGTAGACAATGAATTCAACAACTTACAAACAATAGCAACTCATGAGAGATTTGTCGTGGGCATCGAAATTGTATAACTGGAAGAGTTCTGAAAACTCAACATGGATCACTTCGGCTCGGAAGAAGTACTCTTCTGGGACTTTCGCCACGATCGTTGTTCTGTCCCTCTTTACCTCTCTCAAGTATCATGCATGCAAATTCCGCATGTGTGTTGGCATATCTTTCAACTTCTCTTTGCTGACCAAAGGCTTTCCTGGGACATATGTAGCGACTACATCAGGGTTGGGTAACTTGTTGTCTTCGGAACCCAGCAATTCAGCAACAGTCACACCCATAGCGGCCGCCAACTTCGCAGCTTCTGCCATATCCTGCTGTAGCACCAGGGGAACGTCTTTGGATAACACCTTGTGGGGTGGGATCGATTGTTTGGACTGTTCTCCGAGCTGGGGAACATCCCTTCTTTTCCCGCTTACACTTTTACTTGATTTGCTCCCGCTTGCACTTTTACTTGATTTGCTCTTCTCCGCTTCTTTCCGAAGTGTGCGTACATAGTCATCTGGCTTATGGTGCAACTCATATTGCGATTTTGTGTTCAGAAAATCAAGTCCATACGCTTTTTGCTTCTCAATGTATACCGGGGCGGGGTCGGGTTTCTTCTTTACAAAATGCTCATCTATTTCGGCATTTACGATCGCAGTGGTTTCCTCGTAAGTACGATCGTAAGCTCTGACGGGAAGATTCTTATGAGGTACTCTTGGGAGGGGCGACATCTGTCGTTTTGGGATGCTGCGTCATTTAGTACTCAGCGACCGAGCACGCTTCCGCTTATTGTCCTTATCGGACAAAGGCGGCGGCGAAGACGGCCGACCCAAGTCCGGTGGCGGAGATCGAGGTGAAGGTGACCTGCGACGACTCGGAGGCGGTGTTGGACTCGCGCTGTGGTGGTCGTAGTCATGGGGTGGGATTCTTGGAGGTGATGGAGGTGAGGTGACCTGCGATGACTCGGAGGCGGTGTTGGCCTTGGCGCCGAGCCTGGAAGCTTGATGTTGTTCTTGTCCCATAGAATGATACCACCCAGTAGTTCTCCGAGTGTCCTCTCACCTTCAGGTCCAGGGATGTCAAGCTCCATTGAGTCAAACCCCATTATGATTTCATCCACCGCGACTTTAGCATAGCCAGCTGGAATCTCACGGCCATGCCAGCGTGCCTCAGGTGGACAAGGTAAAGCACATCCGACCGCCACCTTCAGGGATATGTTCTTCACCTTCTGATGGAGCTCACAAGATATCTGCTCCTTGATTCCATCCACGGGGTAGCCAGGACCGCCATCTATCATCCGTGCACCGTCAGACGGGACCTCCGATTCAGCCACGCTGCTTCTCTGCAGAGATGGGCCGGCGGTAATATCGAGTGCATGATCTTGCAGGCGCTTTCCTCTAAGTTCGTCAATCTGCTGCTGCTGCTTGTCAATTCTTGCTAGCAACTGGTTGAACCTGTCTCCCTCCTCCTCCTCCTGTCGCTTCTTTGCTCTCGATCGGCTTCTATAAGTATCTTTGTCTTTGGGAAACCCAATCTCCCAGGGATAACTAGGGCCAAGGCCTCGTGTTCGTCCTTCGTGTTCGTCATTCCCGAGGACCTTTGTCAGCAAGTCTTTCTCTCTATCGGGACGGAACTTTGTTTTCCCCTCTTTAATTTCTTTCACCACTTTCAGCCATGTCTCCCTGGGCATCTTAATCCCGTCACTGCAAACAAGGTCCCCTGTCTCATCGTCATACTCACTCCCATGCGCAAGGAAACAATTTCTTGCCCTCAATTCCCATTCGTCGCGAATTGGTTCTGGAATGATCCCTTTAGCAAGCAGCGCTTCCTCTTTTTTATCCCACTTTGGCATGGCAGTCACGTAGCCCCCTGTCCCGAGGCGATGGTGATATTTCTTTTTCGCAGCATTTGTCTTGTTCGTTTTGACTTTTCCGTAGCATCTTCTGACTGCTTGTACTTCATAAATGCATCCCAGTAAGCCTTCTGCTTCGCTAGATAGCCTTCGAATTTTGGAGGAATATTGTTCTTCTGATACTCTTGCCATAATATTTTCTTCCACTGCCGGAATAGTTCGGCCATCTTCTTAAGAGTAAACTCCTTGACTTTGTCCCTCAATGCAGCTGTGTTGTCCTCTTCCTCACATTTTGGGAGGGTGAAATGTGCCATGAGGTCATTCCAAAGACCATCTTTGTACCTTTGGGTGACATACTCATTATCTTCCACCCCTTTGGGTGTTTGCCACTCTCAAACGGTGATCGGGACGCGATCCCTAACCATAACTCCGCATTGTTTTACAAATTTCTTTGCAACCTTTATGGGTTCCAACGGTTCGCCTAGTGGTGATATCTTTGTAATTGTATAATGCGCAGATGGGGCCAACTTTTTGGCCGAGCCTCGTTTGGAACATTTGCTCGATGTGGAGGCCTAAGAGAAGAAACATTCGTCAATTCATATATATACAACTCAATTAATGCATCTACTGATCACCGGACTTCATATAGATACCTCGCCGGACTTCGTTAAGGGTCCATCATCGGAGTCGTCGCCTTCTCCATCACCAGAGCCGTCGGCTTCCCCTTCATTTCGGTCGACCTCTTCACCCTCACCGGATGGGTTCAGATACATCGAGGGAGATTCGGGTGGATCAGCACCGGGGGCGTTGTGGATTATATCCTCGAGAATTTCTTCTTGTGTTAGGTCTCTGCGGATTGGACTAGGTGGATCCATAGTTTCTGCAAAATGCACACAATATCATACAAATAGTACATAAAAATACACCACGAATAATATCACAAATACACCTAGAATAATCCAGTTACATAGCTCGGGTCCATTTTTTTTAACCCTAATACATCATGAATAATATCACTAATACATCTCCCATGCATGAACCTCTCAAACTAACTTCGACCGGTTCCTGAGCCGCGGGGTGCTGAGCCGCCGGCGCTGTGCATGTAAAGAGAAGGAACCCTCACAGGGTCATAGCTCACATGATAAGGAACCCTCTGAAGAAACGACCAACTATTGCTATAATGCCTATCCAATAGATACATATAGCGACGGACGTGCTCGTCCTCCTCCCTGATACGGCGACGGACCATCTCCTCGGGGGCCGGCTCCCTCTGCACCGAGCGTGGCCCACGTGACTGCCACCAAAGAAGATCCGGGTCGACGACATCAAACGGATTCCTCACCAACTGTGCGTCCCGGAAGGTAGCACCTCTCAGTGCCAGCCCGGCGGAGCCCAGTCCCGCACATCGCCCCTCTGGTCCAACAGGGACATCGTCGCCGAGAACAATAGACTAAAAACACCTAATTCAAAATTTCTATTTCTACACTAAAAAAGTGACTATTTTCTGCTAACACTAATATTCGAACCCAATTTTTGCTAACACTATTTTTTGCTAATTTTTGTTAATACTAGCTAGTTTTTAACCCAATTTTCTAACTAGTATTATTATGTGACTTATTAGCATATTAATAATTCTAACTAGTAAATCTAACTAATTAACCACCTAAATCGTCTATTAAATCATCGAGCTAATTTTTAAACCTAAATCTAAATTCAAACCTAATTTCAAACCTAAATCATCTATTGCAAACCTAAATCTAACTAATTAACCACCTAAATCATCTATTAAATCTAACTAATTAACCAACTAAATCTAACTAATTAACCACCTAAATCATCTATTAACATCTATTTCAAACCTAATTTCAAAACACCTAAACCTAAATAAAACTAGCTAATAAATAAATTAAACCTGAATAAACTAGCTAAATAAACCTAAACAAATTAAAACCTAAATTAAACGGAGCCTTACCTAGGGGACGGCGACGGCTCGGGCGGCGGGAGGCGACTGTAACATCCCAAATTTATAATAAGAATTAACAAGACCCAAAATTCAGAACCAACAAATACTTTTTGAAATTTCTTCACTACTGATTGTGTTTTCCTTTATATTGTTCTGTTTGGCCTTGTGTGACTTGATGTTTATGTTGTTTGACTAGTAAATATTAATCCAAGAACCCAATCCAAGTAAAGATATATTAAACTTGGTGCTCATGTTATGACAAGAGTAGATTCCATATATCTTTTCCAATCTTATTTTGGCCAAAGTCTATTTCAATGATGTTTGATTTCAGCAACAAATAAAATACCCTTTAGTTGAGAAAGTAAAAGTATTTCCAAAATTATGTGTTCCCAAAAATATGGAGACCTATATGTTATCTGCTATCTAATTATCAACCTTGATATTTTGCATGTGTATGCAACTCCCATTTTATAAACTCCGATTTCCACTCCATTTTAAAACAACACTAGTGGGAAATATATTACCCCAAATATTTCCTTTCTCAAACCTTTTTGAAAACAGTTATGAGTTGAGACATTTCTTAAACATCATCTTGTCATAATTGAGTGTGATCATTTTTATAAGATAGTATTGTTAATTATGGAAATGGTGGGGTGATTAATTCATGTGGTTTGAATTGTGTGGTCATGATTGTGATGTGAATACTGTTGTGTTTTGATGTGTGTGTTTGCTAAATAAAATTATGAAGAAAGGAAAAGAAACAAAATAAAAACATCAACATATAAAATCATGTGACAAGTGGCAAACAAATTTCTCCAAGTGAGAAATTAAGTTTCTTCCAAATAAAATTCAGTAGAGTGACATTTAATCACTCTCAATTTTATTCCTACCCTTTTCCCTCTCAAAATATATTTCCAAAAAATCTTAAATTTAAAATTCTATTTCTTTCTTTATTCTATTCAAATCATAAAATGTGCTATGATGCACTTATAAAATAAATTCCATCATAGCACCAAAAATCCCTATTAATATATATAAAGCCAATTGTGGAAACAAGTTTCAAAAATATAAATTTAAACTTGGTTCACACATTTCATCGAACACCTGGAGGGCAGAGCCCGTGTTCTTCCCCAAACCGATGAACTTGAGATCAAATCGATGGATTTGGGTTTCGGTTCTTCGATTCCTTGCACCCCTCTACCCCTCTCCACCTCGCTGACCTGCCCAGCACCTCAGACTAACACGGGAGCCACCCTAGTGGTCGCGGTGATCAGCGACGCCGGGGGACCGGAGCACTGTCGCCATGCCGCTCCTGTCGCCGACGCGTAGGAGGCACCGTAGCCGCCCATCTAGCCCTAGCGCAGCACCCTGTCCTTCCCAGCACCACACCGCGCCCCCTGGACACGGGAATTGGTCGCCCCCGACACCACACGCCCGTGCCCATGCACGCCCAGTGCCGCCCGAGAGCTCACAGAGCACGCGCGGAGCGTCTCCCCCTGCCGAGCTCGCGCCACGCCACCCCTCGCCCCCATTTCTGCTCCCTGGCCTTCCCACACCGTAGCAACACCATAGCCGCCCTCTACGGTGAGCTATCGCGCCCCTGCACCGCACCCCGCACCGCGTCCACCGTGCGCCGGCCATCGGGCTATAAAGCCACCCCGAGCCCCCCATTTGCATCCCACACCGTCCCACTCCACTCCACTCCCTCCACCACCTCTCGTGCACCGCCAGGAGGGCAGAGCCGCTGAAGCCAGGCCGCTGCTGCCCTGGTTCTTCCCCGAGCTTCGTCGGAGCCGAAGGTTGACGGCGACACGGCCACGCCGTGCTGCTGCCCCTTTCTCTCCACTGACCCCTTCACCGAACTCCCCATGGACACCGCACTCACCCACCCTTGTTTCCCTCTGTTTCGTGCATAGAAGCGTCGGCAGGAGCTCGCCAGAGTTGCAGGCCGTGGCCGTGGAATCGCAGCAGCCTGCCGTCGACGCTACACGCCACCCCAGCAAGCTCCACTCACCCCACGACCTTCCCCGAGCCTCCACGACCCTTCTGCGTCATCGCCGCGTCTTCCCGAGCCCTAGGTAAGCTTCCGGCCACCGTAGCAGCCGCGGGCACGGCGGCGCCGCCCAGATATGGTCGCCGTCGCCGCCTTTGATCGTGGGTCGTTGGATCTAGATCCAACGGTAGCGTACCGGTTTGATTAAATTAGGCTGACAGGCTGACCCCACCCGTCAGCATTTTATTTATTTTCCAGCGTGCACTGTGTCGCTGACGTGTAGGCCCCACCTGTCATAGATCTCAACATTGTCCAGAATTGTTAACTTTTCTAATTTATTTTTCTCTAGAAATTCCAGTACTGGCATCAACTTTAAAAATCAATATCTCGAGATTTATGAATCCAAATAAATCAAATAAATATGTTCTGGAAATCTTATTAAATTCTTTAACTCACCAAAGTGGTTTCATATCATTTAGATTAGTAAATAAAGAGTAGTACTAAAAAGGCCACAGGGGGTATAAAATCTAAACTTGTGTGTTTCTGATGTTATGTTAACCCAAATAATGTCAAACCAATTTTGTTAGCTTAGTACTGTGATCCCTTAGCTCCCCTAATTTTGGTAGATTTAATTGAGCATTATTAATTAATTGGCATCTGTTGAAAGTCAGAAAGCATTTCTGGACTAAAACATTTATATAACAATAATGGTTGATCCAAATGAGTTAGGACCAATTTTGTTAGATCACATTTAATCAGTGTTAGTTACCCCAAAAAGGATTTAATTTTTAGAGTAACTTAACTTGAGTTGTAGCAAAAACTTGATTAAATAGTTTCTGTAATAAAACAAAAGTGTAGGAAAATTGATAAATCCAAATAAAGCAAATCCAATTGGGTTGTCTTCCACACATCAGTAGCTATCTTTAGAAATTTAGTTCATATTTTTGTGATCAACAGAATGTAAGTTATGCAATTAAACATGCACCACTAGTTTTTGCCATATTTAAGACCTAATTAAATAATAGTTAATTCAATTAAATTGAAATCAAATTGTGTTGCTTTGTGAGTGCAGTAGCTATGTGTGATGCTTGAGAGATGTTGTGATGCTTGATTTAGTAGTTTAGTAATGGTATGTATTGCTTGTTTATTTTTATGTTAGATTATTTTTGTGTGATTAATATGACTACTTTGCTTGTTAAACTTGGCGGTCTTTAAGTTGAGTACTAGCTTGAGTATCTAGTAATATCTCTACCTTAGCTTGGTAATAAGTGTCTTAACTTTTGTCTGAAGTATTTCCTGTTTAAATAAAGATGCTTAATCACAATTTTAATCATAATTTTTAAACATGAGTAGCGTTGGTGATTGCCAAACTTGTTTGTTAAATAATAATCTTCTCTCATGATTGTTGTTTGTTAGTGTTGCTTGATGTTTGTTGTTGGAGTGTCCTACTGTATGTTTAATTGCGTTCTTTCCTTTTTGCGACGCTAGATATAAACGCTACTGGAGTGATCCTTGGGAAGGATTTATTGGAGAAGAATCAGAGTTTATTTCTTTGATCAGTGAGGAGAAGTCCAGGGACATTATGTTGAAAACAGGCAAGCTACTTCTCTGAGCTTGCATTTATATACGTCTATTTTGATTGACATGTTTTACCTATAAAAAGCATAAATGACTTAAGTGGTTTTTGCCACTAAAGCTATGATTTTGAAAACCCTTTTCCAAAATACAAGTATATTATTTTGACACCCTATATGGAGGTATTGGATGGAAAATTCTTTTTTCAAACTATAGGATGGGAAAAGAAAAATATTGTTTACTCAAAACTCCTTTGTAAGTACTTGGATAAATGTGGAATGCCGTGAGATCGGTGTTGAAGTGGAGAAATGGTGAATGGTGATGTTTATGAAAAATGCACATTGGGTCCTTGTACTTACTGAACAGCCAATAACCTGTGCAACCACATCTACCCACATATGGGAAAGGGCGTAGTCATATAATTTGCTCATATTAGTATGGGATGCCTCAACAACGAGGATGACCTTGTTCCATGAGGGGATGGTCATGGCGACCTACCCCCTGACCTGGGTCCCGGTGTCTGATGGACGGGGGATTGAAGGGTTCGCTCGCCGGGCAGAACTACGAGTCCTCACACTTAGGTTCCTCGACGGGGGATCCTGTACTAGGTGTCGAGGGAATGGTGAATTCGTAGCGGTAGGGTCCTATACTAGCATGAGCAAAGGACAGGCTATGGTCAGTGACTCAACTTCGCATACACCTTGTATGGCGGGACGTGGCAGACACAATGAGCTATCGGATGGATGTGGGAAAAGCGTGCTACCTCTGCAGAGTGTAAAACTATTCGAATAGCCGAGTCCTCGGATATGGACAGCTGGAATGAACTGCTCGGTCCTATGTGCAAGTTTTGGAAAAGATTTGAGATTTGAAAGAGAAAATGAAGTGGAGGATGTTTTATGCAACTATGCCAAGGGGCCGGCATGAGGTTGTTGGGATTGAATGAACATGAAGGGTTATGGTCGAAAAAGGAGGAATTTTGGAGAAATAAACAAAATGGTGATTTTCCGGGAAAAACGTTTTTAAAAAGGGACTTCTTACCTTTTTCAACAAACATCTATTTTCGGGAAAAACATTTTAAAAAGAAACTCCTTACAAAGACAGTTTTATGGGAAAAAGATCTAAAAGCCTTCTTTTCTTTTTCAACAAAGGCTATGGATGTTTTCGAAAAAAATATACAAGGGTTATGAAAAGTTATAAAATTCTCCTTATTTGTTTTTAACCAAAGTTGTAGAGTTTTCAGACAAAGTTGTATTAAACAAAAGTCTATCCTTCTCTTTTCAATAAGGATAGAGTTTTCAAAGCAAACAAGGTTTTACTCAAACTATAAAAAGTGTAGTGCATGCTCATTCGGGGGTAGTTTGCGAGTACAATCAAATGTACTCATATTGGTTTCGTCCCTGGCTATTGTCTTAGCCAGATTTTAAAGAAGAGCAGCTTGAAGAAGAGGACGGAAATGACGTCAATGCGAACTAGGGCGCTTCCCAGTCAGTTGCCTGTAGGGTTAAGGTGAATGACTTGGGCTCCACGTTGTTTGGTGATTTCCGCTGCAAGTACCTATTGAAGATTATGACTTCAATCAAGTAAGCAAATTACTTCGGTATTTATGGATGTTCTTTGATTACCAGTTTGATTGTGCTCAGCGACACACTTATCATGGGATCGCTGATGTAGGCACAAGGGTATTTCGGATGGCTAGTCCGGGGTTCTCAACAGCAACGGCGTGGGCGGCGGCGGCGGCTCGGGCGGAGGCGGGGGCGGAGGCGACGGCGGAGGCGACGGCGTGGGCAGCGGGAGGCGACTGCGAACGACGGCACAAAAATCCGGCAGCCGGGCGGCGTCTCGATCCTCTATGGCCCTCCGGTGTCGCGGTTTGAGCCACACACCGGGGGACGGCTCGCCTTTTATAACCCACCCCCCCCCCCCTTAGTCGCGGGGCGTGGCTCAGGCCGCGACTAAAGGCTTGTCTTTAGTCGTGGGTTGAGCCACGCCCCACGACTAAAGGTGGGTGGAGGCGGTTTCAGATCCCGCGCGCACCACATCCTTTAGTCGCGGATGGTGGTACGGGCCGCGACTAATGGCCCCGAATTTTGCGCGCGCTGGGCCAAAATTACGCGCGCGCACTGTTTTCTCTGTTTTTTCAAATCTGGCATAATTCAAAACATTTGAATATTTGAATGAATTTTAGAAAACTTTCAACATGAAAAGTGCTTGAATTTGAATAAGCAATCCAAATCCATTTTTTGTTTTATAAAATAATTATTGTAACTCTACAAACTATTAACAACTTTGCCATTTTCAATTAAAAAAATGGATTAACTAATTTTTTTTGCATATTTTTGAATCTTGGAGCCAATGACAACAGTGGATCATTTGGTAATAACTAGTTCATCGACCGAATACAAATCACTTGTCCTAACCAATGACAACAGTACGGAATGACAACAGTGGATCATTTGTCCTAACAATCTTAGTCATACTCCTGCCTAGGCCTATAATACTCGTCCTTGTAGTCGCCGTCGTCGTCGCTGTCATCGGACGGCGCTCGTGGCTCCAACCTCGATGGGTGAGCACGCCTGGACTGGATGTGAGGGTAGCGCAGGCGGGGGTTATCGCCGGCCGTGATGTAGTCCATGACGCTCTGGAGAGTCCGGCCACCCCACCACAGCCGACGGCTGGCCTCGTTGATGTTCAAAGGAGGCGGGCCGTCCTCCTCCTACCTGGCGAGCGCCCTCTCATGCCGATTGATGAAGAAGGCTTCCCAAGTCGGGCGGTAGTCGGGATGCCAGCGGGGATCCATCCGCTGCTCCGGCGTGAGCTCGAAGTAGTAGTGGTTCGTGATGGCTGCCCGGCGCGCCACACCTTGAGGGACAGGAGGGACTAGCACGCCTCCGGCGCTCAGCCACCAGCCGACGGGGACGCGGTAGCCGGGCGGGCAGGGGTAGTTCGAGGCGCAAAGCGCCTCCGCCTTAGGGTAGGTTAGAGTGGGTACAGTGGAAGTCATGGGGAGAGTGATGAGGTTGTAGATATGAGTTTAGATGTGATATGGCAATGGCGGCCAAGCATACATATATATAGTGAGAAATGGCGGGAAGACGAAGGCGGGAAGCGGTGGAAGAAGCACACGGATCGTGTGTTTCCTTCGAGCGCTTGTGAGCCGTTGGATCAGAGGTGTGTTTCCTTCTAGCGCTTGTGAGCCGTTGGATCATTTGTGTGTCATTGGTTAGGTGTGCTCCTTTAGTCCCGGTTCCAGCTACCAACCGGTACTAAAAAGGTGAAGATAAGGCACACATATCAACGCTTCTTTAGTCCCGGTTCCAGCTACCAACCGGGACTAAAAAGGTGAAGAGTTGCCCTATATAAGTACCCACCATGAGGAGGAAGAGGAAGAACAAGAGCACGGCAACTGCAGAAAGAGAAGATAGAGGACTCCTCTATGCACGAGCTTCTCGAAGATGTCGTTGGGCAGTGAACTATGACATCTTTGAGGGGCTCGACATAGAAGTGTTCTCTCAGTGCTAAGAGGGTTCTATCTAGAAATCCTTCAGTTCATCGACCGAATACAAATCATTCGGATTCCTGTATACGTCCTACGGTGCATTTGATATACGGGCACTCTCTAGCCACCGTAGGGCTGTATGCAGGTGAAACCGTGTGTTTTGTTCTATCTAGAAATCCTTCTGTTCATCGACCGAATACAAATCATTTAGATTCCCTGCATACATCCCAACGGTGCATATAGTCAAAACATACGGTTTGTATTCACATATAGCCATTATTACACATCACCAACATCCCTATCTAGTGTTGTGGTTTTCTTCTGCGCCGTAGCCATGGAGAATCTTCATCATTTAACAGGATGCATGGGTCAGTTTTCACTGTGAAGGGCGGAATTTCATGAAACTTATTATAATCTTCTGACATGTCTGTCTTGTCATCCACTCCCACGATGTTTCTTTTCCCTGAAAGAACTATGTGGCGCTTTGGCTCATCGGACGATGTATTCTTTTGCTGATGTCTTTTTCTCGGTTTGGTAGACATGTCGTTCACATAGAAAACCTGAGCCACATCGTTGGCTAGGACGAATGGTTCGTCCATGTATGCAAGATTTTTTAAATCCACTATTGTCATGCCGTACTTTTGGTCTACATGTACCCCGCCTCCTGTCAGCTTGACCCATTTGCACCGAAACAAAGGGACCTTAAAATTAGGTCCATAGTCAAGTTCCAATATCTCCTCTATGTACCCATAATATGTGTCCTTCTGCCCATTGTCATCTGTTGCATCAAAGCGGACACCACTGTTTTGGTTGGTGCTCTTTTTATCTTGGGAGATCGTGTAAAATATATTCCCATTTATCTCATACCCTTGGAAAGTACATATAGTCGAAGATGGTAACCTGGCCAACAAGTATAGATGATCTCCAACTATGGTGTTATTCATGAGATGTGTCTGCAGCCAACTGCCGAAAGTCGCCTCGTGTTCCCCTTTAATCCAGGAGTCAGGCTCCCCTGGGTATTCGGTGCGTAGAATATTCTTGTGTTTCTCGATATACGGAGCAACCATGGTGGAATTGTGTAGAACTGTGTAGTGTGCTTGAGTGAAAGAAAGCGCATCCCTACATACCGTTGTTTTCCTTCCTAGTGTGCCTTTTCCAGTCAGCCTCCCCTCATACCGAGATTCAAGAACACCAATCGGCTTAAGGTCAGGAAGAAAGTCAACACAAAACTCAATGACCTCCTCTGTTCCATAGCCCTTGGAGATGCTTCCTTCTGGCCTAGCACGGTTATGAACATATTTCTTTAAGACTCCCATGAACCTCTCGAAGGGGAATGTATTGTGTAGAAACACAGGACCGAGAATTCTAATCTCTTCGACTAGGTGAACTAGGAGGTGCGTCATAATATTGGAGAAGGATGGCAGGAACAACAACTCGAAGCTGACCAGACATTGGGCCACATCAATCTGTAACCCTGATAGACTTTCTGGATCGATTACCTTCTGAGAAATTGCATTGAGGAATGCACATACCTTCACAATGGCTAGTCGAACATTTTCCGGTAGAATTCCCCTCAATGCAACCGGAAGCAATTGCGTCATAAGCACGTGGCAGCCATGAGACTTTAGGTTTTGGAATTTTTTCTCTTTCATATTTACTATTCCCTTTATATTCGACGAGAAGCCAGACGGAACCTTGATACTGAAAAGGACTTCCAAAAAGATTTCCTTCTCTTCTTTGGTAAGAGCGTAGCTGACAGGCCCTTCAAACTGCCCTGCATGCATGCCGTCTCGTCCTTTATGATGTTGCTGGTCCTCCCGTGCTTCCGGTGTATCTTTTGACTTCCCATACAAGCCCAGGAAGCCTAGAATATTCACGCAAAGATTCTTCGTCAGGTGCATCACGTCGATTGCAGAGCGGCCCTCATGGACTTCCCAATATTCTAACTCCCAAAATATAGATTTGTTTTTCCACATGGGTGCGTGTCCGTCAGCGTCATTCGGAACAGGTTCTCTGCCGGGACCCTTTCCAAAGATTACATTTAAATCCGTGACCATACCAAATACATCAGCACCACTACGGGGGACAGGCTTCGTCCGGGTTTCTGCCTTGCCATTGAAATGCTTGCCTTTTTTCCTTAAGTGATGCCTGGGCGGAAGAAAACGACGATTGTACGGGTACACATTCTTCCTACATTTATCCAGATATATACTTTCAGTCTCATCTAAACAGTGCGTGCATGCATTGTATCCTTTGTTCGTCTGTCCTGAAATGTTACTAAGAGCAGGCCAACCATTGATGGTTACGAACAGCAATGCTCGTAGGTCAAATTCCTCCTGTTTGTGCTCATCCCACACACGTACACCTAGTTCAGCCCACAACTGTAAAAGTTCATCAACTAATGGCCTTAGGTACACATCAATGTCGTTGCCGGGTTGCTTCAGGCCTTGGATCAGCACTGGCATCATAATGAACTTCCGCTTCATGCACAACCAAGGAGGAAGGTTGTAGATACATAGAGTCACGGGCCAGGTGTTGTGACTGCAGCTCTGCTCCCCAAAAGGATTCATGCCATCTGTACTTAGACCAAACAATAAGTTCCTTGCATCACCTGCAAAATCTGGGAACTCTCTCTCGATTTTTCTCCACTGCCAACCATCAGCGGGGTGCCTCAACATCCCATCTTTCTTATGGTCTTCCATGTGCCATCGCAACAACTTGGCATGCTCTTTGTTTCTGAACAAACGTTTCAACCGTGGTATTATAGCAGCATACCACATCACCTTGGCAGGAACCCTCTTCCTGGGTGGCTCGCCCTCAACATCACCAGGGTCATCTTTTCTGATCTTATACCGCAATGCAGTGTATACCGGACATTTATCCATATTCTCGTACTTCTCACCACGGTAGAGGATGCAGTCATTAAGGCATGCATTTATCTTTTACACGTCTAATCCTAGAGGGCAGACAAGCTTCTTTGCTTCATACGTACTGGCGGGCAATTCGTTAGTTCTTGGAAGCATCTTCTTCATTAGTAGCAGCACCTTTTCAAATCCCGAGTCAGTCACACCGGTCTCTGCCTTCCACTTTAGCAATTCCAGTGTGCTACCCAGCTTCTTCTGGCCATCTTCACAAGTTGGGTACAACAATTTGTTGTGGTCCTGTAACATCTGCTCGAACTGCAACCTCTCCTTTTCTGTGTCGTAGTCTCGCTTTGCATAAAAAATGACCCGACCAAGATCATCAACGGGCTCATCTGCTGCCCGTTCTTCACCTCCTTCTTCTTCAATGTCTTCCATTGCGGTATCATCATATTCAGGGAACATAGATCGGTAGTTGTCATCATCGTTCTCTTCTTCATCGCCGTCTTCCATCATAACCCCTGTTTCTCCATGCTTGGTCCAAACATTATAGCCGGACATGAAACCGGACCGAAGCAGGTGGCTCTGAATGACTCTTGAGGAAGTGTAACCCTTCTCATTCCGACATTCAACACATGGACAACACATAAAAGCATCCCGCCGCTTTTTCGCCTCGGCCACAACGATAAAAGAACGCACGCCTTCTCTATAAGCGCCAGAGCGTCGGTCACCGTACATCCATGGATGGCCCATCTGCATCATGCAACTATATATCAAACACAATCACGATGCTAAAATTAGTACCACGTGGTCTAAACGAGAAAGTAGTTGCTAACCTTTTAGGACACTTGGAAACAAAGAGGAGGAAGCTTAAGTGTGGCTCGGGCACCTCATATCATGTTTGTGTTGTGTGAACTCAAGTGGCATCGCTCTAACAGGGATTTCACCGAACACCTCTAGTGCATATGAAGAAAAAAGAACTAGCACAAACCTACACCACCTCCCACCAGAAAAAAAACAAGAGAGGGGGAAGAGGGGCTGCATATATATAGGGCCAAACCTTTTGTCCCGGTTTGAGATACAAACCGGGACAAAAGGGGGGGCAGCGGGCCGCAGACCCTATTTGTCCCGGTTTGTATCTCAAACCGGGACAAAAGGTCTGGCCCTATATTAACCTAAATAACAATGATTAAGTAATACTAATCTTTATGCAGAAATCAATTGTTAATTCAAAAAAATTAAAAATAAAATAAACTAATTTGAATTTCTGGCAAAAACTTAAATCTTCCTACACGATGGCACATTATATTATTTTTGAATTCCAAACCTATATTAACCTAAATAACAATGATTAAGTAATACTAATCTTTATGTAGAAATCAATTATTAATTCAAAAAATTAAAAAAATAAAATAATTTGAATTTCCGGCAAAAACTTAAATCTTCCTGCACGATGGCACATTATATTATTTTTCCTTGGTCCATATCATCTTTTGCATAAATATTAATGATTAAGTAATAATAATTGTTAACAAATAATAATTGTTAACACAACGGGAGCACACACCACTATATAGCTAGTCTACTCATCAACGACATTAAGACGATCGCCATTGGTATTATTGCCATGTAGACTATCCCACTTCCGTGAAATCTCGAAGCCAAGGCGAGCGTCCAGAGCGGCATACAAGACTTGCTCGTAGCTCAATGGAACGTTGCCCCAACCGAAAATTCGTAGGTCTTCTAAGTCGTCGTCTTCCTTGCCCTTTTTCTTGTCCTTCTTGTTGTTCTTCTTCTTCTCAAGTTTTGTCCCAATGATAGCATTGGAGAGAGCATAAAGACTCAGAGTAGGATTGCCGGTTGGGTTCCATCGATCCCTCTGGAGGTCGACCGCGGACGGAATAACAATTCCGTAGTAGTGCAGCATCCGCACGTCATTGTGGATAGCCACGCCATAGAAGTTGATGGTCTCGTCACCTAAGAAATCCATGAGGAGCTGCGGCACCCCATCGGCCTTGCATATCTGGAAGACAAGAGTCTCGGACGCCACCGAGAGTTGAAGGACGGCGGCGCGCTGCCTTTTCTCGGGTGGAAGATCCCTCTGTCGACCTGGGAGAGGGTCGGTGAACTCACAGTCGAGTCCAGCGCACTTGATCGGTGCGGCGTCGAGGAAGAACTTCTTCACGTCGCGGATCCACCTCTCCACGCGTGATGCACGGAGGGTGACCCATACCTTGAAGTGCATATCTTCTTTGATGAAGTAGTACAACCGAGACCGAGGTCGGCGCGTGAGTGGCTCCGTTGGAATAGAAGAGAGAGGGATCGAGAGAGAGTGTTTTTGCAAGGATTAGAGAGAGATTTAGGTGTGCTTAAGGCCATGGATTAGTGTAGCTTTATATAAGGCGGAGAGGAAGTACGGTGGGCAGAGAGGGAGGCCGGCGGCGGCGCAATCGAAATGGCGGCGCAATTAAAATCACGTATGAATCAACGCCGGCTGATCATCTTCCAAAGCACAATTAAAATGGCGGCTTGATCAGATTTCAAATTCACGAACCGTCGCGGGAGATTAACAGGCGCGGACCTCTAGTCCCGGTTCGAGGCACGAACCGGGACAAAAGGGGGGGGGGGGGGGGGGGCACCTGCCCGCAGCGGGCCGCAGACACCTTTTGTCCCGGTTTGTATCTCAAACCGGGACAAATGGGATCTAACGACAAGGGACAAAAGGCGCCGCCGGTTTCGGGGCGACGTGGCCGGACCTTTAGTCGCAGGTTGATACACGGCCACGACTAAAGGCCCGAGCGAAAGGCCTGTTTTCTACTAGTCACAACTAGTTGGACGTACACACATACTAATTTTGAGCGTCTAGTTCAATGAGATTTGTGCATCCATTTCACAGTCAAAGCCAATTATGTACCTGTATTATCTTGAGCTCTTAACAATTTGATCCAAAACTATTGTTAATACATGATTTTTCAATTAATACATAAATTTCTTGTTGATGATTGAATTAACAACAAAATTTTCTATGTGCGTTAAAAAAAGTCTACAAATTTTCATATGCATTAACAAATATCGGTAACCATATGCTTTTGTATCAAATTTAGAAGCAAAAGTTATCAATCACTACAAGCTGTAACTGCAAAAAAATCGTGAGCCGTTAGATGCACAATGGATGGTTGTGATAGTTGGTGGACCTCCAACTAGTTGCCGGAATCACCGTGGTCCAAAATGCTTGATGAATATACCGGGAGAGTTGCGTTGTATTTGGAGTTCATACGTTCTTCCTGGGGTTTTATTTTGCCTAGACCTTGTACTTTAAACCTTCTTTATTTTTTAATCAATGAAATATCAAGCATTTGCCACGTTTAAAAATATCATTACTAAGAGTCTGATGTGAAAGCAACAGCCACCCAAACATGTCAGATCCATGGTGATAAGCGAATCATGTGCATGTGTGCCCCGCATTATTGGCCGAGCGTCGAGCAAAATCTATACATAATAATAAAAACAATAAGACTTCCGCTGTTTGGTTTGGTACGTCATTCAAATTAGGCTTGAAGTTCTAAAATATTAACGGAAATTCATAATGGTGCCCGGCGCACCAGCTCCCGTTTTTTCGGGAGCAAAAAAAAAACTGAAAACTTTACAAAAAAATACGAAAAAAATCATGCACGTAACTGACCATGGTCCGCACCGAAATGTCATCGTATGCGCCCTGGGGAAAATGACAAAATTTGGCATTTTCAAAATCTGGCAAGAAATTCAAAATTCCGGATCTCACATGCTGTCAGAAATTTGGCATTTTCGCCCAGGTCGCATACGATGACATTTCGGTGCGAAATTTTTCACGGCGATGCGGACCATGGTCAGGTACGCGCATGATTTTATCCGCATTTTTTTGCAAAGTTTTTGATTTTTTAGTTTTTTTTAAAAGCACCGGGAGCTGGTGCGCCCGGGCTCACAAACGCCGGCCTCAAATATTAACCCCTATACCACCTGTAAGTGAAAAACGTTTCTACGTTGTTTGTGCCTGTCCGGTCCGTTCTGCTCCACGATTCTTTCCACGTTCTCCCACACGAAAAGGACTCCTGATGGAAGAAGAAAACAACTCCGTTTCCTAGATCCTAGGTCTGATTCGCTGTATATATACACGTGAGATCGAGGGGACGAGATCGACGAACCCACGAGAATCAATCGACCGCATCAACTCCACCCCGATCCCGCCGACAGTGAGATCCGGTGGGACGGGCAAGCTAGAGCCAGGAGCAGCGGTTATGGCGCCACGCGCCCTCCGCGACGAAGGCCAGCGCCGGCCGCGACCTCCTTCTCTCGCTCTCCATGTCCGTCGCCTCCAATACTCTGCGTCGCCTTCATCCTCTTCGGCGCGGCCGACTCGGCTCAGTCCAATACTCTGCGTCGACTCTTCGTCGGCCCAGCCGACTTGGCCCAGTCGAACGGCGCCCAATGTCGCTATGTCCAAATCGGGGATGCCGGCATCGCGGCGCTGCATGATGGGGCACTCGGGCCTCTTGTGAGTGGGGCTGGTGGCACTCTGCTCATGCTTGCCCCGTCGTGGCCTTCGTTGTGGGCGTGTCCGGCACTCCGGCGTCGTGCCAAGCGCCAGCGGTGAAGCGCATGCTGACGCCAAACGGGATGACAGTGCTGACGGATGTTCGGTGCTCGAAGGTGTGGCCGAAGGGTAGGTGGGGCAAAGGAAGTCGTCCGGCCAGGACGCCTGTTCTAAAACCTCCTACTGCCAACCCATGGTCTGCTTGTTGAAATTTGTCGTCGCAACGCCGTATCTTTCAACCTCCTCATGGACACCTACACCCGTACCAGCCGTCTCGACGCTACCTCTTTCAACCTTCGACCATGGCCGCTGCTCCGCCGGGTCAAGGTCACGCCGACCAGTTCGCGTATGTAGAGGGGAGGCTGGGGTCGGGCAAAGCAGTCCACGGCTGGCCGTCAGGTTGGCCTGAGGCGTGTGTGTGTTCGTCATCAAAACGATATCTTGGAAGAACTGGAACTCTGCTGGATGAGATCAGCAGCGAGCTTCTCAGTCTGAAATTAAACGAAAATGCCATACTTCCTGTGCTGCCTAGGTCATCGAACAATCTTCAGTTAAATTGGAAGCCATAGGATCCTTTTATGATCCAGGAAAAATATAGCTCACGGTGCCTCGACACTCTAAACCATGATCGTCGCGATAACTGGTCAGTCAAATGTTCCTTTTTGCAGGCTTCAACTACTAATGTTGCGAACACTAGGCAGGATGAACCGGAGCGGAAGCCACAACGACAGTGGCCAACGCCCATCGTGAGCACTTCTCTGCACCCGGTTATCCGAGCCAGCTGGGTAGTCTACATTACTGATATGCCAAGGAAAATATTTCCCAATTGATATACGATCAAGTAGATTTGGTTTATTTCTTATGCAAAGCTACAAATTGTGTGTCATTTAATGGTTGTATTCTTTTACTCTCTTAGAAATTGCGAGTATATGCTATTTTATTTATCATTGTTTCTGTGAAACTGCGATCTTACAGGGTTGGTTGGCTGATGCGGTTCAGAGTGTTTGAGATGGTAATATTATTGCACCAGGGGAATCAATGGTAGCTTATGTGGAATACCAGAAGCTATAGAGAAAGTTCTGAACTTAATTTGTTCAAGCGGACAATCGTTTAAATGATTGAGAATGATCCAATCACCTATTACTCCAGAAGATGAGGCTATCCAAGTATCGTCATTCTCCTGTTAGTGCTGGGAAAGATGCACACCATTCCGATGGGGCCATGTCGGAGTGAAATTGAAAAAGTAGGTTAGTTAGTTTTTTTTACATAATACTGGGTTGTTTAGTCGAATAAACAAGTATTTACTATTTAGTGGTGCAGATTATCATGTTCTGTTGTGACTACTTCTCATATGGTGAGTTTTGGAGACTCACGTGTGGTGATTGAAGTGTCTGGCATGTGCCACAAATAGGCCACAAGGTTGACGAAAGTGTTGATAAAAGATCACATTTGATGAAATGATATTTAGATACAATAACAAGATACACTGCATTGGGCCATATTAAGGTGCAAGCAGTCACCATCTATTAGTTGTGCACTAGCGATGTTTGGTGGTGCACAACATTAGTTGTGTTCTCGATTAGAACTTCCTTGCTATTGTCAAACGGGGGGCGGAGGGTATCTTTCTCATTGTTGTTGAATGGGGGTTGAGGGCACATAAAATCGTCTTAGTGCACAATCACAACATGTAAGGATTTTTTTTAAAAAAAATCAACGATAATTTTATGAGACCGTTGCAACGCACGGGCATTGTGCTATTAACTAAAAATAACTCAAAATTCAACCTAACCTCGCTAGTATCATTGTAAGAGGCGCAATCATCGATAAATTTGATCTCGTCATTCTCATACCTGCGTCAAGACACCACAATCACTTCCACATATCACACTACTGAATTTTAGACCAGGTACGACTGGGGCTTATTGGAGGTCTGGTACAATTTTGGCCTGCTATAGTATCGGCCCGTCAGATGCCAAGAAAGGTTCATGCGGATTATACCCATGTTAATGTCTATCAGAGGTTTTCTAACCATAATTATATGTGGATTTAACAATAAGTGGTGTTTTTCTGCGAAGAAAAAATATATAGAAAATAAGAACTCGCAATCGACACTGGGTCAATAGATTAATCCATAAATAATGATATAAATGTAAGGATTCATATATGGAAAACAAAACAAAAAAATCGACTTACACGAACAAACCAAGATCTATCTATGAAGATGCAACTGAGATATTAGATCTAGATCCAGACCAACAACTGTAGCATAAGTATATTTTTGTTGAATATTCGTTAATTCAAATACCGCAACTAGGCGTATTCCTCCCAGCCGCGAGGATTTTTCACTCCTCCCTAGGATCAAAGTACATCCATCCTCTTGTATCGACATGTACGTGATCACCAGTCTAGGAACACTCCACTATACATGGCAAAGAGAAGTCGGAGTACTAGCAACCTTACGACGTATGGTGGATATCACGAGAGAGAGAGAGATGGAGAGAGAGAGAGAGAGAGGAGGAGGAGGAGGAGGGGCAGCCCTCCAGCACTAGGCGTGGGGTGGAGGAGCTTCCCCTCGTCTCCTTCGTAGGGGAAGGGGCGTCGCTGCCTTGGAGAGAGAGTTTCCTCCTTCCTAGGGCCGGCCAAGTGAGGGGGAGGCGCCCCACCAACCCTAGCCACCCCTTACCTGCCCCTCAAGGCAATCGGAGGACGTCCACTAATGGGCCTACGGGGGACCATGTGCCTATCCCAATGTGACCAAGCCAAGTGGGCAACCCCATGGTGCCCTTCAGAATATCCAACTCCTCAAAATTTGATGAAAATTTATGGGGATTATTTTTACGCCAAGATGAAGACAGAGTCCGAAGGGCGACTGGGGGGGGGGGCACCCAGGGGCCAGGGGCGGCCCGTAGCCGTGGCCTAGGGCCCACCCGTGGGTGGGACCCGCCCCTGCTCCCTGGGCGCCGCCTCGGCCCCCTCCGACGCCCATAAATTCACACTTAACCTAAAAACTCAAGGCGGCCATTATTTTCCACGAAATCATCCCGAAGCCGCCGCCATCTCGAAACCTATTTCGGGAGGATTCTGAAGTTGATCCCGGCACCCTGCCGGAGGGGAGATCGATCCCGGAGGGCTCTTCATCGCCATGCCTTCCTCCGGGATGATTTGTGAGTAGTTTCACCTTGTACTATGGGTCCATGGTAGTAGCAAGATGGTTGTCTCTCTCCCTTGTGCATTCATGGTTACGATCTTGTGAGTTGCCTACATGATCTAGATCAACTATTTTTTTCGACCATGGATCAAGATCAACTATTGTAATGCTATATGATGTGTTTGCTGAGATCCAATGAGTTGTGAACTTATGATTAGATTGTTCATGTTATATTTATGTGTTATTTAAGTTCTTGCATGCTCTCCGATGTTTGTGGTTATTTTGGCCAAGTGATTGCTTGTATCTCCAAGAGAGAGTATTTATGCTAGATGGTAGGTTCATGCCCCCTTTTGTGCCAGCGCTCGAGTGACCGAAACGTGCAAGTGCCGAGGGTGTGCTATTGCTACTAAGGGTAAAGCAACGGTGATTATGTCTTCATGATTATAAATATTACTTACATCACGTATTGTGCTTAATGCTTTTGTTTGTTGCTTGCAACTTAATACCGATGAGTGACATGCTCGATAGTGATCCTAGGTGGATGATTAGTTATAGATGCAGTTGGATAATGGTCTATATATGTTTGACGTGATTCCTACATGAATATCACATATGAATTCTCTATGTCATAGCTAGATTAAGTTTGTGTTACAATTCTATCAATTGCTCAGCTGTAATTCGTTCACCCATCATGTGTGCATTTAATCTTCTGGAGAGACACCACTAGTGAACCCATGGCCCCCAGTCCATCTTTTTTCATTGATTAAAACACCGTTTACACACTTTTCACCATCACTTGCTCACTGGTCCATTTTTATATTTTGTTTATTTCACCATACAATTTAACCGCTTTGTTTTCAGCAGACCAGTGGGATTGACAACCTTCCTGCCGTTGGGGGCAAAGTGAATTGTTTGATTGTGTGCAGATACACACTTGGCAATGGTCATGCGCCAGACCGTTGACGAGTACCTCGCTGTTGATTTCATAGTCCTACTGGTTCAATAACCTTGGTTCTTAACTGAGGGAAAAACTGCCGCTCGCTACATCCGCCTTCCTCTTGGGGCACCACCGACGAATATTCACTACATCAATTGTAGCCATCAAGGAGTTTTTCTGGCGCCGTTGCTGGGGAATCTGGACTTGTAGCAAGGGGAGTCTCACACTCTCAATCGTTTTACTTTTCTTTTGTCTTGCTTAGTTACTTTATTGTTTTACTTGTTTGCTCTTTTTAAAAATCAAAAACACAAAAAAAATTATGCTATGGAAGAACTTACCAGAACCTCTATGTTGATGGAACCTAGAGAATTATATATAAAGTATATAGAATCACGAGAGGGGGAATCTTGAAAGGCATGATAAATAAGTTGAATCAGATTGCTGAACTCTTGCTTGATCTTCATGATATAAATTGTTGCTCTGAGCAACATGATTAACATTTTAAATTCCAATGTGGCTTTAGTAAAGAACCTTTAATTGCAACCTATCATTGGTTATATTATACTCATCTGGGAGCTGAACAAGTAGAACAATTTGTGACATTTATGGCAGCCTCCGAAATAGATTCCTTCATGGCCAAAAATTATGAAACTTGTATGGCTTCTAATAAACTTAAATTTACAATCTTTTGGATCCTTAATTATTGTCTCGGAAATTTCAGCAATAATGAGTATATCATTGATTATAAAGAGAGACTCCTTGCTGCACAAAAGGGTACTCATATTTTACAGGAAGAAGGATATAAAAATGTAAACCAAGATAAAGGAAAATATGAAGTGGAGAAGGAAGACCTAATGGAGGAAGAAAAGGAAGAGAGTGAGCTTCCACTCCCTCTATCCGAAGATGACAGTAAATCTCAAACTCAAAACACCTTTGTTGTGTATGAGAATCCATGCTATATTGATGATGTTTCTGCTCAAAATTCTATTCTCATTTATGATAACCCATGCTAATGTGATGAAGTTAATAAGGCCTCTATTAATGATGCTTATGAAGATGAGTTTGCTACTATTATTTATGATAAGAATATGTCTCTTATTTATGATGATTATGATAATGCTCTAGATGATGGTCCTATGTTACTTATTGAAAGAGCATGGTTGCCCCCATGTGTGGTTTTGGTAATTAATGACAATCCCTAAGGACTAATGTATCCTTGAGTTACTGAAAGTGCATGGTTGCCCCCATGTGTGGTTTTGGTAATTAATGACAATCTCTGTGGACTAATGTTTGTATTGAGCTACTTATAGGTGTGTCCATTTGCATTGCTTTATCTCCATTTGTTGGAGTCAAGGCTAAGGGAAGAAGAGTATTTGTTGATCAAGGCTAAGTGCGAGTTGATCAACACTCAAGGTCATGTGAAGATATGCCGAAGAGTGCGTCTCCCATATTGGTGTATGGGAGAGAAGAGTGCGTCTCCCATATTGGTGTATGGGGGAGCATCACGTGAGCCTTCACCAAAAGAAGCGCAATCAAGAAAGGTGGTTCGTCTTGAGGAGATGAAGATCGTCTTCATCGACCTCAAGTGGATTATGCGCATGTAACATCCCAAGTTTTTGAAATTTTTGAAAAATCTGAAAAATCAAAAACTTTTTAAAAAGTTATAGATATTTTGTTTTGAAATTTCAAAACAAGCATGGTATTCATGTTTTCATTGCATAAGTGCATTTGTTCTCCTGGTTTTATGAAGTTTTCAAAAGAATTAAAACCTTATTTCATATTTTGGGAAATATCCATAACTACCATCTAAATGACCAGGGGTATTGTGGTAATTTAAATTGTGTAAAAATAATAATAACAAATGAGTGTATCATGGTTGATACTAAATGATATTACTCATATTATTTTTTTGGATTTTATTTGAGTTCAAAAGATAATTATAAAACCATATTTTATAAAATGACATAAAGGTGCCCAATAAACCTTTATGCATTATTTCAAAATAAAATACTATGAAAATGTTTATAATGTGTGTAAAGAGATTATTTTGGTTTTTACAAAATTTTACAAATTGGTTTGAATCCATTTGGATTCATATTTTAAAAGATATGGTATTTCAGAAAAACGGAAAATAGGAAATAAGAAAGGTTTTCAAAAAAAAGGAAAGGGCCACCTCGGCCGAACCAGCCCAAGCCAACCCAGCGGCAGCCCAGCATCGTCCCCGGCAGCAGCCTGCAGCCCGCTTCACTCTCCCCTCTCGCTGATAGCCTGCCCCCACCTGTCAGGGCGACGAGCACGACCGCGTCGCTCTCCTTCTTCCCCAAATCACGCGTTCTTCAATGGGAGGAATGGCCGAATCAATTCGCCTTCAATTCATGTGATTACAGCCGAAATCACTGCGGCCATGCACTCCTTCTTAACCTCCTCCCTCTCCTCTTTCGATTGCCCCTGAAATCCCCCACCAAGAGCCACCAGGCCGCCCAGCTCGAAGCTCGACGTTCCGCTACCACCGCCGGCAATAGGTCGCAACTCCAGCGTAACCAGGACGTCCCTGCTCCTTTCTCTCGTCCCTTTCGCTTTATTTCTTCATCGCCCTCCGTTTTGACACACGCGGTAATTTTTCCCTTCGCCAGATCGACGAGTTCATGCTCACCCGAAGCAAACCGCCGCCACCCGCACCTCCGACGAGTTATTCCCAAACGAGGCCGTGCACCAGGAAGCCGTAGACCGTGCCATCGAGTTCCCCTCCCCGCCCTGATCACCGAGGTACAACTTTTGAAAGTGCATGGTTGCCCCCATGCATGGTTTTGGTAATTAATGACAATCTCTATGGACTAATGTTTGTATTGAGCTATATTTATAGGTGTGTCCATTTGAGTTGCTTAATCTCCATTTGTTGGAGTCAAGGCTAAGGGAAGAAAGTTTGTGTTGATCAAGGCTAAGTGCGTGTTGATCAACACTCAAGTCTAAGTGAAGATATGCTGAAGAAGAAGTTCTCCCATATTGGTGTATGGGGGAGCATCATGTGAATCTTCACCAAGCGAAGCGCAATCAAGAAAGGTGGTGCGGCTTGAGGAGATGAAGATCGTCTTCTTCGACCTCAAGTGGATTAAGCGCAAGGCAAAGGTATGATCTTGATAGGCTTTCTATTTTACCGGTCTCATGATGTTAGTTGAGAGACCGGATTATATGATAGATAGCCGTACTATCAAGAGGGGGTCTCGATTGAATATCCGGATCGTATTGTCATAGAGAGCACAATCCTTTGCATCATTGCTTTCATCTTTATTGGTTCTTATTTGTCTCGAATCGTGGTGTGGTCTTGGCTAAGTTCACCGAAAATGGTGTTCATATGCGTCTTCTATTACGGTTTCGGTATTGGAGATTTTGCCGGTTCATCCGTGCGGGAGATTTATCTCTTCCACTTCTTTGCAAAATCTCCATTACTTGTTTGCCATTTTCAAAGGTTGCATTTGTCGTCCTCTTTCCAACAAAATTGGTTTTACTCAGTTCGGACTTCAATTGCAAAAGATCTGGCATTTTCGGTTTGCGAAAAAGAGTTTTTAACTTTCCCCATTTGGTTTTATTATATTTTCTTGGACTATGATGTTTCTCTGCATAATCTTGTTGTGCTCGTTGTGACGATTCCAACGAGTCCAAGATTATCGAAAACGGAGTTCGTGGGTGAAAGTTATTGCATTTCCGATTTGCAAATGGGAGCTTTTACCTTTCCCCATTTATTTTTATAATATATTCTTGGACTATGATGTTTCTATGCATATTCTTGTTGTGCTCGTTGTGACGATTCCAACGAGTCCAAGATTATCAAAAACGGAGTTCGTGGGCGAAAGTTATTGCATTTCTATTTCGGATCTTTTATTTGACAGAAAATTTAAATAGAAAAGAAAAAAAAACCAGACTAGCCGGCTGGGCCGGCCCCAGGCCGGGACCAAGCCGGGAGCCTCGGGTGGCCTGCCGGCCCAGCTATGTGCTGGCTGCCCAGCCCAGGCCGGGGGCAGGCCGGCTGGCTCGGGCTGCCACCCGGCCCAGCTCCCGCGGTAGGCCAGGGGCCAGGCCGGGCCACCTGCTGCCTGTTTTTTTCCTGCGTTGCGCTGCTTCACTGATTCGATCGCTGGCTGTTTCCCGGCCGGCCTGGCCGGCTGCAGGCCGGCCCCAGGCCGGGCACTCTGCTGCCCACTTTTTTAGCTCCAACGGCTCCTTTTTGGAGCCCCATATAAAAGGGGTTTCTTCCCCATTTTTTCTAGAGATCTCATCCCTTGTTCTCTCTCCTCCATTGCCAACTTTTTGAGAGCTCGATTCCCTCTAATCCCTCCGATGATTCTTGCCCAAATTTAGGGAAACAAGAGAGGAGATCTAGATCCATCTCTCCACCAAACAAAATCTCCTCTAAGTGAGGGGAACTCGTGGGATCTAGATTTTGGAGTTCTTTGTGTTTCTCCTTCGTTCTTCCTCCGAAATCCCTCCATAGCATTAGTTGCTTTGGTTGGATTTTGGGGTGAAGGATTTGACCACTTGGTGTGATCTTCCCCTTTTGCATTTGTTGCATCGGGTTGTGCTCCCCACGGTGATTCGTGGGATTAACGGTTGGGAGCTTGTTACTCTTGGGTCATTGGACCCTAGACGGTGGTGCCGCGAAGACTTCGGCTTGTGAAGCTTCGGCACGCTTTGGGAGCCCCCAATTGACTTGTGGGTGTGTGCCCCAAAAGTTATAAGGGCTCCGGAATCCGCCCCGAAGGATTCCGATAGTGGATGGTGAACCAAACCTTTGGGTGCGGTTCATCAGAGAATAGGGTGAGGCCTTTGTAGCATCTTGAGTAGGCCTTTTGTGGTGAGCTCACACCCCTCCAACGAGACGTACTCCCTTAACAAGGAGGAACTCGGAATAAATCTTTGTCTCCACGTGTCTCAGTTATTTCTATACTCGAGCCTTTTACTTATGCAATTTACATTGTGATAGCCTTCGTGCTTGAAGTTCATATCTTGTTATCACCTTGTTGTCATATTGCTTAGCATAAGTTGTTGATTCACTTAGGCAAACCTAGTATTTTAGGTTGTTAGCTTGTTAATTTAAACACCTAGTTTTTATTCCGCAATTATCAAGCCCCTAAATAGAAAAAGTTTTAATCGCCTATTCACCCCCCCCTCTAGGCGACATCCGGGACATTGTTTTTTCTTTAAATTGGTATCAGAGCCTCGTCTCTCTTGTTTGGCTTTACCGCCTAGAGAGTAAAGATGTCGTCTAGGGATTTAGTGCACAATTCCTTGTTTAGATTTAATGGCACAAATTTTAATGTTTGGAAAACTCATATGCTTAATCACTTACGGGTCTTGGACCCCAATATTGAGCGTATCTTAGATATAGGCTTTTCTCCTCCAAGGATTATGAAAGTACGACTTTAGAGGATGAGAAAAACTTATATCTAGATGCTCTAGCTTCTAATGAGTTTTGCAATTTGTGAGTGTTGTAGTTTTCGAGTCAATCATGCCTCTCCGGGATACTCATGAATTATGGACCAAGCTTCAAGAAAAATACGAGTGTCCAACTCTATTGAGGATGATTTCTCTCCCTCCACCTCGGCCGTGACGAGCTCTCGTCTTCATCTACTTCACCAAAATGTGGTAAGCCACAAACTAATGTGATGGTGAGTACTGGTGGTTTTTGCAATTTGGATAGTGAGCTCATTGTTGATGATCATCTATCTCTATCTTGTTGCAATGATTCATCTTTGGACCTCAACACACATAGCACTATAAATGATTTACATGCTAGTGTTGATAGTCCTCGCATATCATCTAAAAATTGCTTGGATAAATCTCTTTATGATATGCTTGCTTTATCTTGTTCCAATGATAAAAATTCTTGTGTTCCCTCTAACTCTGCATGAATATTAATGTAGAGGAAACCCAATTAATTGTGGAACAAGATTTGAACTTGAGTAGTTCAAAAATTAATTATTCTTCTTCATCCACCTCTCATTGTCTTATGGCTAAATCTTCTTCTAGTAATGACAATGATGATAATAATGATAATGATAATAATGATGAAAAAGATGATATGGAAAAAGTTAATGCCCTTCTTCAAAATAAAGGTCTAATGATTCTTAAAGCCCTTCCTAGCAATAAAAGTGCCCAAGCTAACCTCTTTGAAATCATGAGCACTCTTATTGAGCGTGGGGAAACTATTAAGGCCTTGGAAGCAAGCCTTGAAGAAAAGGGTAAGATCGAAAGAGATGATGCTATGGAGAAAGCATCGTTAGAAGATGCTCTTGAGGAAGAGCAAGAGACTCGTGCTTCTCTTGAGGAGAAACTAGATTCTATCGAGGAGTCTCATAATGAAATAATTGCTAAAATCATTAAAGAACGTGATCATGCTCATGCAAAATATAAGTGTTTAAAATGGAAAATGCTAGATTAAATAATGATCTTGATAAGATTTCTTCTTCTATTCCTAAAGTTAATTATGCTTGTGCTACTAACTCTATTTCTTGTGAAGCATCTACTTTGAAGGAGAATGTTGAGCTAAGGGCTCAACTTGAGTTTCTAACTAGCAAGTATAGGGAGTTAGAAGAAAGTCATAAAAAGCTATCTAGCTCTAATGATGATCTTCTAGCATCCTATGCTAGTCTAAAGTTAGCTCATGAGGCAATCATACCAAGGTAAAATCTTGTGAGCCTCATGTGGATAATAGCACAACTTCAACTAAAATGCTAAAATGCCATGTGCTAGTCCTAGTAGTTCATCACTAAAATATTGGTACATCTTGTGATGAATTACTTGCTTTGCCTTGTTGTCATAACAATGAAGCCTCTACTTCCTCTAGTGCATCTGTTGCCACTAACCATGTAGAGGAAATAAAAGACCTCAAGGCCCAAGTCACTTCTTGAAGAATGACTTGGAGAAGCGTCATGAAGGGAAGCGTGCACTTGACAACATGTTGAGTGTGCAACAATCCCCTAATGACAAGAGTGGACTTGGATTCACTCCAACAACAAGATCAAGTGCAAGGTTGAGAAGAAGAAGAAGGGCCAAGTTCAAATCAAGAATCCGGGCCAACATCATTTGCTTCAAGTGCAAGCTAGAAGGGCACCATGTTCGTGATTGCCCAATGAAGAAGAAGAAGCCTCTTAGTGAGAAGCAACTAGGGAAGCGGCCTCTTGTTCAATCTTGTTCTTAACCATGAGTTGAACAATGGCCACCTCCTAAGAAGACTCAAGCCAATGCTCGTCAAGTTGAGGAGCCTATTAAGAAGAAGAAGAGTCGGTGTTGCTACCTTTGCCGTGACAAAGGTCATTTTGCTTCTTCATGCACTAACGGTACCGTATCCAACCCTATTATAGTTGATGATGCTTATTCTCTTGGGAAGGATAGAATTGGTAATGTGTTTGCCAAATATGTGGGAGCTCAAGTGGTGTCAAGAAAAGCACCATTTGGGTTCCCAAGCCTATTGTGACTAACCTCTTAGGACCCCAACTTGGTTGGGGACCAACAAGCTTCAACTTGATCAATAGATGTTAGTGGAGGACGTTGGTGACTTGGCTATTTTGAAGAATTAAGGGATCTTCATGATTTTATTTCTCAAGCCAAGTCAATTGGATTAATCACATATCTATCTCATATCCAATGCTTCCTCCTTGCGGTAACTTGTACTTAATTCATATATACATTGAAAGTTGCTTGCTCCCTTGCATGTGTTAGTTTTGTTCCTAGCATGTGCTTGTATATGATAGGCTACTTTCCTACTTGTCTTGCTTCAAGGTTGTGTATGATAGTTGTATATGTATGTGTAATTTGTGTGTTGAGCTTCATTGAATCTTGTGTGGATTTCATTTGGCTCTTTGAGATATTAATGGACTATCCCATTTTGGGGGAGTGATATGCTTTGTGCACTTCACAACCCTAAAATGTGTGTACATGAGCACACCACCTAGTATGATATTTCAATATTATCTAGTTACTATGTGGTATGTCATATTCATGAGAAATTCAAATTCTACATTGTTCATTAATTTCTCTAGTTGGTTTTATTGCCTCTTGCTAAAAATAAATGAATTATCACATTATCGGGGAGTAGATAAGCTATTGCACATTAAAATCCCACAAAATGTGAACATTGAGGTTTGCCACTTAGATTTGATATTATAAATTATCTCTTTCTATATGTCATGTGTGCTCAAAAAGTTCCAATTTTCCTTTGTGGTTACCCTTTGGTTCTTGTTTGTGTGAGTGTTGCGTGGTGTGGTTTTTCTCTAATATCCATTTCCATATATTATGTGAGAAACATTTGTTTCATCCTATTTTAACCATGGCTTTGCCGGTTGGTTCGAATAGTTGAAACTACCAACAAACCTTTTTCAAAATGGCTTTTTATTTCTTATCTCTTGCCATATACTTGTTTGTTGTGAAGTTTGTCTTGGACATCATTCCTATAAACCACCGAGAATTTTCTCTATATACTCCTTGTCCATGACAAGTGATACTAGTAATTGTGGTGGATTTGTAGACCGTCTTCACATTGGCTCTTGCATTGATTTCTTTATCTATTGCCTTCCTTGCCTTTTTAATGGATCCTATTTTCAATTGGTAGTGTTTACTGTTGTAAATAAAATATGGAGAGTAATGATCCCTTGTGCATGCATTTTGTACTTAAATGCAACTATCAGCAAGATAATGCATGAATATTGGGGGAGCATTCCTTTTTATTTAGAACACTAACTTGTCTATCAATTTTTATCCTTTCAATTGGCATTTTATTTTTATCTTGTGTTGGTACCTTAAATTGAGATCAATTGGAATTTAATATCTACTCCATAGATATTTGTTCCAATTGATATTTATTGGGAGTCTTGATACCTTTTTGCTTTATTTTACTTTACTTGATTTCGGTCAAGTATCACCCTCTTCTGGTATCCTTTCTCCTAGTTGATTTTTTTTGTTTTAATTGTATCTTCTTTTCATTTGGTGTGTGTTGATTTGATCCTTTCGATATCACACTTCATGTGTTGATGTGTTTTGGAATCAATCATTGTTGATTTGATTTTTGTTGGAATATGCCCTAGAGGCAATAATAAAATGGTTTATTAGCATATTCATGTTTATGATAATAGTTTATTATCCATGCTATAATTGTATTAACCGGAAACATAATACATGTGTGGAATATAAACACCAGGTGTCCCTAGTAAGCCTCTACCGGACTAGTTCGTTAGTCAAGAGATGGTTAGAGTTTCCTAACCATGGACTTGTTACAGTCACTTGATAACGGAGTCATATCATTAGGAGTAATGATGTGATGGACAAGACCCGATAATAAAGAGTTGCAATTGATCGTGTCACACAGTTTCATTGCCAACACTTTTAGTATGCCAAGTATAGTTTCCTTAGACCATGAGATTATGTCACTCCCGTTTACCGGAGGAATACTTTGTGGACATCAAACGTCACTTCGTAACTGGGTGATTATAAAGGTGGCTTTCAGGTATCTCCGATGGTATTTGTTGGGTGACATGAATCAAGACTGGGATTTGTCCTTCCTTGTGACGGAAAAGATATCTCTGGGCCCTCTCGGTAATATAGCATCAGAAAGGTTGCAACCATGTGATTAAGTGTTAATCACGGAGATCCTATATTATGGACGAGTAAAGAGAATTTGCCAGGTAACGAGATGAAACTAGATATGGAGATATCGACGATCGAATCTCGGGCAAATTAAATATCGGTGAGACAAAGGGAATCGTATATGAGATTAAGAATCTCCGGCATCGTGGTTCAATCGATAAGAACTTCGTTGAATATGTAGGAGTCAATATGGGCATCCCGGTCCCGCTATTGATTATTGATATGATCATGTCTGCATGTTCTCGAACCCGTAGGGTCACACACTTAACGCTCCGATGTAGCTAGGGTTAGCGATGAGATAATTGATGGAATGAACGAATGGTGATTCGGAGTCTCGGATAGGATCCCGGACGTCACGAGGAGTTCCGGAGTGGTCCGGAGAATAAGATTCATATAAGGAAAGTGGTTTCCGGAGGTATCGGAAAAGTTCCGGGATTTTCTGGAAGGGTTCCGGAATATTCTAGAAGGTTCTAGAGGAGTCTAGAAGTGGGGCCCATAGGAGTATGGGGCCCACATGGGATAAGGGTGGTGGACTGGCCTAGGGCCAGCCGCACCACCAGCAAGGCCCATATGGGCCAAAGGGCCCATAGGGGGGGCCGGCAAAACCCTAACCCTAGGGGCTGCTTGGGGGCCAAGCCCCCAGCCGCCGGCCCTAGGGAGGTGGGGCGCACCCCCCTGGCCACCTATAAGGAGGGGGGGAGGGGTGCGGCACACCTTTGGGCCCTTGTGCCCTAGCCGCCCCCTCCTGCTCCTCCACCTCTCCTGCGCCACCCCTCTCCCGGAGGGCTGCCGCCATCTCCTCCTCCACTTGCCGCACCACCCCTAGATGTAGGGCTGCTGCTGCACCTCCTCCCCTCTCCTCTTGCTTGGCTTGGCGAAGCCCTGCTCGTGGAGACTACACCATCAACGCCACCACAACCGTCGTGGTGCCGAGATCCATCTAGCCATCTCCACCTTGCTTGCGGGATCAAGAAGGCGGAGATCTACATCGAGCCGTACGTGTGGATACCGCGGAGGTGCTACCCCTTGTGGCACTTCGTCGGATTGGACTTCGAGGAAATACATCTCCTCGCGACTAGATGAGTCTAGTTGCGGGGATCGACTAGCCAACCCCTGCACCGACAAAACGCGTTTGTTGATCTTCAAGGGTAAGAGATTGGATCTCATCTTCGCTACCTCCATCTAGTAGATCTAGATCCTTGGGGTTTATTCCGCTTGTGCGTAGGAAAATTTTTGTTTTCTATGCTGCGACCCCTCAGTGGTATCAGAGCCTAGATCTATTCGTAGATGTTGGTGCGATTAGAACACAAGTGTTGTGGGCGTTGATATTTTATGTTGCTACCTTCTCGCGTGCACTTTGCGTCTTTGCGGTATTGTGAGATGAAGCGGCCCGGACCAACCTTACTCGTCCACGCACGAGAGACCGGTTCCACGACTGACATGCAACTTGTTTTGCATAAGTGGCTGGCGGGTGTCTGTTTCTCTTGCTTTAGTGAAGATGCAATTTTCAATGGAAGGCCTTTCAAAAGGATGAGTAAATAAGCAACTACTATATCACCGTTGTGGTTTTGCGTAGATTAGAACGGTTCTATCTCGTTGACCCAAGCCACGTAAAAATTGCATAAACAAAGTAGAGGACGTCTAACTTGTTTTTGGGGGGGTCATGTGATGTGGTATGGCCAATGTGTGATTTGTGATAATGTATGCAATGATCATGTTTGTAATCTTTCGCGACTTGCATGTCGACGAGTACGGCAACCGGCAGGAGCCATATGGTTGTCTTTTATTTTATGTGACCTGCGTGTCATTGAATCACCATGTAATTGCTTTACTTTATTGCTAAGAGTAGCATTAGTTGTAGTTGCAATAGTTGGTGGACAACCATGGTGATGGCGCCACGATGATGGAGATCATGCCGGTGATGGAGATCATGCCGGTGCTTTGGAGATGGAGATCAAAAGCACAAGAAGAAAGGCCATATCATATCACAATTATGAATTGCATGTGATGTTAATCCTTTTATGCACCTTATTGTTATGCTTAGATGTGATCGCGACGGTAGCATGATAAGGTGATCTCTCATGTTAATATCAAGATGTGTTCTCCCTAGTATGCACCGTTGCCAAAGTTCGTTTCGAAGCACCACGTGATGATCGGGTGTGATAGATTCAACGTTCACATACAACGGGTGTAAGCCAGATTTACACACGCGGAAATACTACGGTTTCCTTGACGAGCCTAGCATGTACAGACATGGCCTCGGAACACAAGAACCGAAAGGTAAACACGAGTCATATGGATGATATGATCAACATGGTGATGTTCACCTTGAAGCTACATCATCTCACGTGATGATCGGTTGTGGTGTAGTGGATTTGGATCGTGTGTCACTAAACAACCAGAGAGATGTTGAGTTTAGTGGGAGTTCATTAAGATGAACTAAAATTATCATAAACAAAAGTCCAGATGTCTTTGCAAAAATCCTTGTAGATCATGGTCGACTACGGTAGTCTGTTCGTTGCTGAAAAACTGCGTCTCGATGGGTCAATTTTGTTAAGTGGTACCTGCGTTGAAAGAAGTCCTAACACCATGCTCAGCTCTACGTGCTAGAAGAACCAATAGGAGATAAACCCAAATTTTCTGCAAGCGATGAAGAGTACATGGAGTGGTTTTGAACCACCTACTTGAAAGTCAAGTGGATGATGTGCACCTTCATGAATTCTGACCTAAGTAGACAATTCAAGAACTTGATTGCAATGGAGATTGTTGATGAGCTGAAAAATAGTTTTTCAGCACAAGTTAGAATTGTAAGGTTCGAATGTCTGAACGGTTTTCTTTCACTCAAGATGGAAGAGAACACTTGCTTGGAACAACACCTGAGGATAATGCATGAGATACATCATCGTCTAGTGCTTGTTTGGAACCACGAGATGAATGACGGTTTCGCGATAGATGGGGTGATACGCTAGCTTCTCCCCAGCTTCAAGAATTATGTCGGAGACTAGGTCATGGGAAGGGATTTGATCACTTTCTATGTTTGTGTCTCGGCTGCGTCATGTCAAAGTGGAACCCATAGCAAGAGAAGTTGACAATGCAGAAAGTATATATTGATATACAAGTTATAAGTGTTTAAGTCCAAATTGCAATTGTGGCGGTTTCCGATAAGTATTTGATACTCATTCTGTTTTATGAAAACAGAACCTGCTGCTTGAGATTTGCATAAAGGATATGGGAAGACGTTGCGAATAGTGGCAATCAAGGAGTTGATGCTGGCAACGATCTGTCTCTACATTTATCATTTAGATTAGAGGATTTGAATAAGTTTTGTAATCGAATTAAGTGTGATTTTAATTAGTGTGTCTTGCTTATGTGAGACGGTTATTCATGTTAAAGACAATGGTTGTTCTATTTTCATGAGTGATCCTTTTTGGAAATCACAAGTTTCGATTATAAGTGTATTATTCTTATTATAATCTAGATGATAAATTGGTTGAACATTTATAAAATAGAGACATACTAAAATATCCAAAACTTAATAATGACAATTGTTTTAGTCGTGCTAAATATTGAATAAACATTTTGATGTTTTATCAATGCGCCTTATTGTAAGGAGTATGACTAAAATGCCACCCTTTGGAAGAGTGCCATGAATTGCCGAAAATAAACACAAGTGTTGGTTGTATTTTCAGCAAATGTTAGATGTCATTATTTTGTGTACTCCATCATAAATGATTAAATAGGTGTATTTATTCGAGTTATGATATTTGATGAGATCAAATAAATTTGGAGTTTAGGATATTAAGTTAACAAGAAAATTGAGTCTTTATGATTTGATCAAAAGAGACAAAATATTTGAGTTATATGTTAGTATGCGGACTTGTGAGAAGTGTTATCACAAATTACAATTTAGAATATTTCAAAGGAGTTTGATATGTCCTAAGATATTGTAATCACACACTATTTGATATTGTGTGGTCTCAAAGAAGGGTTTTATTTCGGGGGTTTAATAATAGCATTTAGATTTATTTGATAAACACTCTGTTTAGAAATAAGGATCTATTTAATGATTTGCATTTCGCATATGAGTTATGTGAAACAGTGGTTTCATTAATTATGAGATAATTAGAAACTATTGCAAATAAAGTTTGTAGTATATTCTATATGACTATGAATAGAGATTCCACAATGAGAGACTAAAAGGGACAAATCAATTGTTGATTGTTGTTAAATGTTTTAGTGGATTTATCGTGAAAAGGTTTCATTGATAAAAGAATTGATGGAATGGAAAAGCTAAAACCTTGCTTGTTTATGTATCAAGTGGCACATATGTAAAGTGCTATGTTGGTTAAAACTTGACACATAAAGGAATTAATGATGGTGATCATTGAATTTCGGTTTAGCTTGTCTAAAGAAAAGTAGGATTCAAGAATATAAATTTTGTCAGGTTACAAAATAATATTCATGATTTACTTGTCATGTTTGAAACAAGACATACCTACGAAACTACAAAGAAGAAATAGAAACCTTAAATACGAAAGTGACTAAGAGTCATCCATGTTAAGTTTAAATCACAAAGTAATTGTTGCTTTTGTGAAAGTGATGTTTCACATATTTATTCCTCAAAAGGTTTTGTAGAGAATAAATAAAACTTAAAGCTAGTAAAGTACTAGCGTTTCGTATAAAGAGTTCTCGATATTAATAGTTAATTAAGAATTTTGGAGGTGTCCAAAATATCGAGAAAATACACGAGTGTGATCTAATTAAGATATGTGGCGACATATGTTAAGTTAGAGCAGAAACTATTTTCCATGATCAAAATATGTGGTGACATATGTTTGAGTGGGAGCTAGTTAAATCATGGTCAAATATAGATAACATATTTCTGAGTGGGAGCCAAAGTGGTTTCACAATTTAATATGTGTATGGTGTATATTTGAGTGGGAGTTTACAACATCTTGTTTGTGTGAAATGGAGATTTCATAAATGTTGTAAATAAGTCAGGAACCAAAGTATAACTTATGAAGTTAGTCAAATATCCATGGAGTGAAGGAGTTCAAAATGAACAAGTGAAGAAAGGTTCATTTTTGCTTGTGAAAAATAGGTGAAACATTGAGTTGATAACTCAGTACAAAAAATGATGGTTGGAGGATATGTTAGAATTCGCTATGAATTGTTCATAGGTCTAAAACATATAAGAACCATGTGTTTGTATTTGACGATATGTGACCCAAGTTCTTGGTTAGAAGAACATGTTAAATGAGGAGTCATTTTTCATGGAGTTGAGATCTAGAGATTGGTAGAATTGGTTGAAGTCATAAAACCAAACTAATAATAGCAGAAGCGCAGCGAAAGCATGATCGAAAATATCGAAGTGACATGATTGCACTGTCGATTTGTGAGTCTACAACATATAGGAGTATATGATTAATTCAAGGATTAAAAGATATAATATTTTGGTTTGAGAAATTTTGTTTCAAGACTGAGTGAGTTCCGGGTGCACATGCTATGTGAAAGTTCTCTTGACTGATCATACGTCATGTAGGCATAATGGGAAACAAAATCTCACTCTCTAACCAAATATATTATATTCATCATGTGATGATGTGAATTATCATGTGATGATAATAGGTTTATCATGAGATGATAAAGTAATGTCAAATTAGGTGACGTTGACGTTTTGCAA